>JABUIW010000024.1:3373624-3396187 GCA_013363375.1 Menidia beryllina
TTCTTTCTTTCTTTCTTTCTTTCTTTCTTTCTTTCTTTCTTTCTTTCGGTTTAGAAATGATCAAAGAATTTGTACCACATGAGACTCTCAGTGATGCTTTGGTCTGTTTGTGTTCCGAGTATGAAAAAAGAAAGGTTTTATTTTAGAAAAATTTCCAGATTTAAAATGAAATGGACTCAGGCATTGATTAAAACATTATTGTTATTGTTTTTCACAAACGTGCCATGATAACTGGAATCCTGCCTGCTGTACTAACGGTAATTATTGAACATATTGTGCTTCCTGAAACTCTATTGTCAGTCAGCACTCTGAAACACTTTTGATGCAGACATATTCTGGTGTGTTGAGTTACTCCAAAACAAAGCAATGTTCTCCCACTAATAGGCTGAGGTTAATTAAATCACCTCTCTGTCAGCCCTCAGGTGCTAATCTGCTCTTAATTGAATGGATTGTCTTAAATCGGGGGAAACGTGCCCCCTGAGCTCTGAATTACACAGGCCTTCGTAATTGTGACTGGGCTTAGCAAAGAAATTAAACTCTACTACCTCGTGGGCATTGGTGTGTAGAGAGGAAAAGGCAATGTGGGGGCTAAAGAATGTAGATTTCATATATGTACAGAGGCAGCTTTTGTCAGGATTTGCATCTGATTGCTGATGATGTTTCACAGTTTGCCTGTGAGATCAGATTAGAGACGTGTAACAAAGCAGGTGAGTTTAGGGTTAGGATGGCCGGGATAGAGCAGACTTGTCATTTGCTTTGTAAAGTAGGCTCCAGTGACCCTCTGAAAGAAGGGAAAGGAAGGATGTTTGTTTTGCTAAGAGGCTTTGATGTGTGTGGCAGACAAGCCAGAATTGAGAGGCAGGTGGTGGGAAAGAGGCAGATAGAGGTGAACAGACAAGTGGATATAGGAAGGAAAGCAGAGGCTGACTGACAAGCATACATCCAGGGGGGAGGGGGGGGAGAGGCAGACAAACTCACCGACACTTTTTGACAGCCAGTGGAGCTGTGGGCTCATCTCGGCGTGTTCAGACGCCGTCGGTGAAGATGGGCAGCTCATTCTCACCGCCATCCACACTGTGACAAAACACAAAAATAGCAGGGCAGAGAAAACATGTGAGCCGCCTTTTCATCCCATTTGCTGACAACTCAAAAAACGGCTGTCAGCTGAAGATGACAGCCCTCCGCAGCCCCCGCCCCGTTAGCTACAGCAGCAACCGATGTGAACAAACCTCAGCAGCAGAAAAACACCAGGCTGCTGTGTTTACAGTGTGTGTGGAGAAGCCGGCAGCTGGGAGCCAAGTGGGCTCATAAAGATTTAGCTCCTGTTTCATGGTGGGTGTCTTCCCCTTTGTCAAAGCCCATATTCACAGGTCAGTTGATTTTCGACCTGATGGTGGTCAGAAGGGGCTGCTCGGCGGTGTGCTGGTCAGCACCGCTCCTCACAGCCCCCGGGGGCCGAGGGCCTTTCCATGTGGAGCCTGCGTTTACTCCCCCACCGTCCACAAACATGCATGTTAGGTTAATTAGACACAAATTTCCCTTAGGAGTGAATGTGTGTGTGTGTGTTAGAGGGGGGGTTGCCTCTGTGTGGCCCCGTGACTGGAAACCTGTTCGGGGTGTACCCGCCTCTCACCCAGTGGCAGCTGCCGGCTCCAACCCCCACACAACCCTTCAGAGGTGTTTTCCAGAATGTTTTGTGGTCACACATTCAGTCAGAATGATTTCAGTGTCACTTTCCTAAATAACAGAAAAAAATATTTTCATGAAGAATTCACCGACCTTGTTAATGCTGAACAGTTTGTAAAGCGGCACGTTCAGTGATTTGATGGAGTTATGACTCGCTTGCTGTTTTCAAAGGTTCAGTCAGTTTTAATCTTTTACTGAACACGTCGGGTATGAAATCTGATTTCTCCTTATTGCACTGATCTTTTTCTTATAAGTTTATTTATTAAATTCCATTTTCAGGTTAAACATTTAATCTTTAGTCCAATGATGTCAGAGAAAAATAGATTGGATTTGAATTGGTTTCCATTGAAGTTTATATAATCTGTGGCTACTACTGATCAACTTCTTGAGCTCACTGTTGTGCTGCATTTCCACATCTGTGTGGCCTGAATCATGAAGGCCTGGAGAAGTCTGTCTATCGGATGCATGTTGTAATGCATTCAGAGCTATGAGCCCTCCCTGCAGGGATGTCTTCTGTGCCCTCCAAGTGATCACAGTTTGTGTTTAAAATGAAGAGTAGAGATCCCTGAGAGGCGTGAGCTGTGTCGGTGAGGCTGGAGGCAACCTGAGCCTCTGCCCTGCCGTGTGTCTGATAGGAATTTCAGATGTGCAGCTCATTGCCGTCATCATCCAGTGAGCCAACGTGGAGTTGAAGGGGTCGTTTCTCCTCCTTTGCACTTCCTGCCCGCCCTTAAGACCGCTCGGTTGCTGGGACAGTAGAGGGAAAACACTGGTCTACTCGAGGCTCCACCCTCTAATAGAATTCAAAAGAAGTAATAATGTGTAATGCAGTAACAGATGTTTTGGAACATCCACAACGGCTGCAGACCCATTTAAGTGAGCAAGCTTCTCTCTCTCTACCCAAACCTCCACGGGGATTCAGGCAAGAATTAGCCCAACATATTCCTTTGTGTAATTCGGTTCATGAAAAATGGGACAGGCGACTCAGGAGATAGATTTGATTCATAGTATGTTATGGAATGAGCTGTAAGGATTGAGTCCTTTGAGGAAAAGTGTTTAACCTCATTCACTTACAATTTGGAAGCACTACTTTGCTTTTAAACGCTTTTTTAAAACCCATTAAGAAAAGTTACTCTTGTGTAAAGCTCAGCAATGTGACATCAAAGATCCCACTGGAGGTGATTTTGGGCGCTTTGATTCAGATTTGTACCGAGCAGTGTATCAATTCAGGGGCTGGGCCATAGAAGGCTCCAGAAGTTAGATAGCGATTGAATTTATGCCCAGCTCTGATCAGCACACAGTTTTCTGTCTTTCTGCACAGTCAGCTTCACATCCCCACAACACTGTTCTCCACATGTCCACAAGTTGGTGGTGATGAGCCTCCATGCTGGTTCCTGACCAGAAAGCCTAAAATCAATAAATAAAAATAGCACAGTGAAAAAGCCAAACATTAGAACAAGTGGACCAAAATTATGAGAGATTGGTTGATATATAAAATACCAGCAACCTCCTGATCGGTTGGCAAGGTGTCTTCCCCCAGAGCCAGAGCCGCCCTGGCATTCTTACATTTCAGCCTCTCTGCATCTACTCATCTGGAGGCTCTTGACATGGTTTCATTCTCACTGTATGCTGGCAGTAAGTGCTGTTTGGGCTGTTATTGCAGTTGACGGCACTGATCACCTGTGACAAAAACATCTAGTTTATTACACAAACTGATTCTTTCTCCACTGGCTGCTGACTACACATAGATCTGATGCGTTACGCTATGCTTAACGGGATTTAAGAGATTGGTTTGAAAAGTCACATTTAGAGTGATAGGACGCAGCTTTGGTGAGTGCTGGGCAGAGAATGCCCTTTTCCTCGCCCCCCCCGTCATCAGCATTGGGTTGAATCGAGACGTGTGAAGTCGCTGCTGTTGACGCCTCGCAGCAGTGACGGGTCTAATGTTACATCGCTTCTGAGCTCTAATTACCTCTTTCTTCTCACAGCTATGGTCCTACCAGACATGGTTCACCTCACGTCAGTGTTGAACACATAAAGCTGTCTCGTTTGATAAGTACAACCTGAGGCGTTTCCGCATCTGCAGCGTAAATGATTTACGGTTGGATTAACATGTTGGGAACTAGAATATGACATAGGTAATCACATTTGTTGTGGCATCTCCGATCGCTCTGAAGGCAAAAGATCCCTGTTGGATCATTTCTGCAAGCATGAGCTGGAAACTGTGGAATTGTCATGTACACGCCCACAATAATCCACACTCTTGAGGAGAAAGGACTGGGCCTTTGCAGCCCATTCCGTGGAAAAAGCCTTGAACTTCCTGTCAGTTTTGGGCTGCTGTGCTCAGTGTGAGCCAGCCGGCAGCTTACCCCTCTGTCCTCAACATTCTGCTCACATGCTCTCAAGGACAGTGCTGCCGTGCCACCAGTCCTAAGCTTTCTGTCTCTCTTCTCCCACTTTTCCCCCACCGTCTCCCTCCCTCTCTGCTTCTCTTCATTTCCCTTTCTGACTGTTTCCAATAGGTATGCTCTGGTAGTGCAAACAAGCCTCTAAGATAATATTGCATTAATTGGCGACACTGTGATCATTAAGAGCTCATAATCCCTGATTAACTATTTCTATTTACGATAAGTATTTGGCTTGCCTCATTACCCTGCTGGTGTGTGTTCTCGGCATACTGCACAGATATTAGGATGCATGTTGCTGTCCAACGAGTGGTGATTCTCAGAGGATAGTTTAATTAGATCTCCAAGGAGCGGAACACTTGACGGGCTCATTCCTAAGAGGGCTACTTTAGCCTATTTTATAAAGATGTCCACAGTCACTGTATCCAATCCTAGATCAGTCATTTTCAAATTCCTGAGAGGTTTTGGGATGAATTGGATTTTTCTTCATATGCATGTTGAGTTTGTGTTGTCCAGATTGATGGAAATGGGGTTTTAGCCCTATTTTTGAAAAGGGAACCGTCCGCTGCTTCTGCTTCAAGGAAGTAAAAAGACCAAAAGCCGCAGACTGACAAGAAATAGCATATTAGTTGAAAATAACTCTTAAACACCTCATAGTTTTTGTTCCTTTGAACAGAATTTCAACAGTCAGTGTTTTTCCTTTGCTACTTTTGCTTTGTTTATTTAAGCTTTTTTTATGCCATGATGCCTGCTTCATTTATTTCACACCGAGTGATGGAAACCAGGCTGAGAGGCATTTTTATAGTACAGTTTTCTGTCTCATCGCCTTATTTTCTCTGCACAAACAAATTAAACTTCTCTAAAAGGATTTTTTCTGTTCTTTCAATTTCTGTCATTTTGAGCCAATTGCTGACTTTACTGATAAGTTTATTAAACTATTCAGTCTGTTGACGAAATGGACATTTTTTCTTATTGATAAAACATCTTGAGTTTCCTCTTTTTTTTTCTGAAGTGGATGTTGGATCTGTAAAGGGAAGGTCTTGTATTTTAATGTCTTTTAGAAAATAGGTGATAAAAAGTTGATTCATAACACTTTCTTTGAGATTTAATACACTTTTTTTGTGAGTAGTTCTGCAATAAACAGGACTACATAATGAAAAACAAAAAAATTCTGTCCCTTTTCTTGTCTCTTCGAATATATGTTCGTTTGTGATGTTTTTTGGAGCTGTACAGACTTTGGTCTAACAAGTGAGAGTGGTTGGTGTTGGCTCCAGAGGAAAAGCTGATATGCCTCTACAGGCCTTTACATATACAGTTTGTGCCTTTTGTGTTAAGAAGTCCTTGAAATATTGCCTGTTATAACAATCTCGTACTTCACTGGAAATATTGGAAAACTTAATTGAGTAGCCAGGCTGAGTCTGCCTGTGTGCTCTGTTTTAATAACTGCCTTTTGATGAGGGCCCAGGAGCTGAAGTAGCCATCAAGTTTTCAGAGCGTTCCTTTCCTTTCATGTGTCGAATAAATTTCATACGGCAGCTGTTCTCTCTCTCAGTGGTGACAAAGGGTCATCTTGTTATGATGAAAACAACTCAGCAGCATGAGTCTCCTGTTTCTGTCTCACCCCGGGCTCTGTAACTCTTCTAAAGACACAAACAGCTCTTTTGCCTCATGGGGACATTTTAATGGCTGCAAACCACACATCCATCTCCTCCTACATGTCACCTTCCAATAGGCTAAAGGACAGCAAAGGATGGGGGCTGCATGAATTTGGGAGCTCGCTTTTGTGCATGTGAAAGAAAACAGGCCAGACTGGGCAGATTTTTCATTCCGAAGCCCTTCACCTCTGGCAGTCACAACAGGCCGTTTCATCTTCCTCTTCATTCATCCAGGATACATGGAGCAGCGAGGGGCAGGGAAGCATAAATAATGCACTTTACACAGCACGACCCCTAGATCCTCTAACAATGCACAAGGGCTGTCCAATCCATGCAGCCGATGATGCATCCTCACTGTTTATGGGCGTCCAGGACACTCTGGTGCATTATGAGATACAAGATAAAGGCCCGCAGAGTGCAGCAGTATCTGTGTTAATATGCCCAAATAATGCTCAAGCAAAGAGCCCTTGATCTTAAGAGCACCACTCACTGACCCGGTCATCTCAGCCTGCCTCTACAGACTTTGAAGGAATAAGGCATGAAGATCCATCTTTTGTTTCCCCCGTTTATCTTGGAGGGTTTGACGGATGCTGACTTCTCAGTTAGAATGGGTTAACCTGCCAGGTGCGCAGCTGGCAGCGTCATTGTGGGGAGTGAACGGCAGAAGGATGACGGGGAAATGACACGCTGACAGGAGGCTCATGGAGTTGTCAAAGTGAGCAGAAAGTTCACCTGTTTCTCTTGTGCTTTCCGTTTCTGGCTAACTGAGTGGCTGTGTTGTTTTTCTGGAATGTGTGAAAATAGATACACTTTCTATTGAGCCTTATCCCACATTATTATTTATACTTTTTATGTAATCTCTAATTTTATTTTCCAAAGCAGTGATATTAACACAGACGTTTGATTGATAAAAAGAATGGCCAGACTTGCGGCTGCGTCTGCTGTCCAACTGTAAACCACAACGCTCGTTGATTTGAAACGATTTCTGTCTCCAAAAACAATCCACTCCCAAAGTATCCCTCTTCCATGTAAATCAGACCATATGTTTGCTCTGGGAACTTCAAAAATCCATCAAACTGCTCTGGGCTTTGCTTGTTGATGTCATCTGCATTTCAGTCCAAACTGAAAACCGAGCTTCTTCTTATGGTTGAGAAAAATAACCTGAGCTGTGAGAGTTTGTGGATGATGCACAGCATGTAAAGCTGCACACTTTTTATCCATGGCTGCACATGCAGACACATTGTGCTGCGTGTGAGCTTGCTTGGCAGGCTGACACGCATTGTTCAGCGGTGGCGAGTGATTGTGTTTACCTTGGCAGACTCTGCGCGCTGCAGGCTGATGGGACCTGACTGTCTGGATTTACGGGAGGGCCTTCTATTTATCTTCATCAAGGACTGAGCCCAGATAACGAGAAGGGATTGCTACAGCAGAAGTGATTAGTTTCATTAAGAGCGATATTGCTTCATTTGACAGTTCCTCAGCGCCCGTCTTTGTGGCCTTGAACTGTCATATCTGGAATTGATACGCATACCACCATAGAATTCCAGCTCAACAAAGCAATGTTAAGCAGTTGGTGGTGTAATGTGCAGTAATGCAGAGCTTGCCCTCTCCTTTACTGAGTGGGCACCAAGTATATAGACTTCTTTGAAATAGAATTCCAATAAAATAGCTCATAGGATGACTGATCTATCTGATCACATTACTGAGCCTTAGTACACCCTTACTTTTATTCAGTTGTAATAATTGCAATGAATGACGACTAAAACGATAGATAAAAAGCTCTTTAATAGGTCAAGCACGGTGATCATGTTGGCATAGATTTTCTACATCCATAGGATTAAATGTGCAGCTTGTATTATCAGAACTACCAGAAAAACACTATTGTTTCTAATTAGACAGATGACAAGGGGGAAAGAAGACCAAATCAACATGTGCAAACGTCACTGATCTGACCTGAGCATTATGTACGCCAAACGGCACACAGCAAGAACCGTGGCTCAGACTAACGGGACAACCTGCAGTCTGGGAGTCCATCTGCCTCCTTCTACTGACCACTGGAGATCTGGGGGGCATTCACCAGAGCTTTGGGCTTCAGAGGTGGTCAGCAGACCTTAGAACATTTTCATTTTGAAGCATGATGTCATTCAGATGGGTCTAGGGATGGATCTGAACCCTCCACAAGACTGGTCAAAATAGAAATGAAAGAAATGACAATGTCATCCTCGGGTTTTGTTTATTTATTAAATTTATTTTCTTCAAGCACGGCAGAGCTGATGAGCATAAATTCAGGTTGGTTGATGCTGTTATTGAACAGCTACTGTTCCGGTCTGCTGCGCGTACCCCGCTGTGATTGTAAAATATGCTGTAGCACATTGTTTGTCATGCTCGCTTTCACAGATCAACTGCAGTAGACTTCAGTTTGGCTCCTTTTGAATATCCATGTGGATCTTTTTTTCTCTAACCATGTCGATATGCATATTCATCTGGTGCTGTTGTCTTTTGCGCGTCTGTGTGTATTTGCATTCACGCTCAAGAGACTATGCGCATACCAAGTACCTCCATCCTGCTGCTCGGGTCACGACCCACAGACTGCGTGGAGACTAGGCAGACATACCAGGTTACTGAAAGTGCACGTTTACCCTGCTGGCCCATTCCTCCAAGGGCCGCGCTGATGTGAATTGTTCCCATTAAAATGTCCTCTTTTGTGTTTATCTGTGGCGGCTCTGGCGTCTGAACCTTTCACTGTTCAGGTTCAAGTGATTTTACAGGCCTGGCTGGATGTAAATTGGACTCTATTCCAAGACAAGCGCAGGTAATGAGCTAGATCCAACTGAAAGGAAAGACATCTGGTCTGAAGACAACGGCCTGCGTCACTGTTCCCTCCCACAGCCTTTGTGAATGCCTTCAGTGACTGCAGCAGGGTTTGAATGAGTTCAGCTGATGGGGGTGTTCTTCAGCTAATCCACCCCTACGACATCTATCAGTCCATCACATCGCAGAGAGGAAATCAGTCCAAATGGAAATGGCCTTGAGCTACATCAGCCCTCTTCTCTTTCTCTCCTTGTTTTCTGTTGTTGCTCATGTCTGCTCTTCGTAAAATCCCTGATGCATAGTTAAACCTATTCACACACAGAATGATTGTTTTTAATCTGCCTGCAAAAATAAGGTTTCTGTACCCAGAACCAAAAAGCGGTTCATCTCCCACCAGCTGATGAGCCCATTTTGGATTTATTAGCTACTTTAGCTTTAACTGTCCTCCGGTTCTGATGGCTTGTTTTACTTCATAACTGATACTTTTGTATTTCTTTTTTTGTTTTTTTTGTCCATCACCTGCTAAAAAAGTTTTGTTTAAAAAAAAAGAAGTGCTGTCATAAATCCAAAATGGTTGGAAAAATCAAATTGCCACTTTGAACACAAACTCCCTGTGGTTGATTGTTCATTTTCCTCACTTTTACTGTGTAATCAGCAGCTCTTTAATTTTTTTCTGAGAAGAATCCTCTGAGGTGTCTTCACAGTGAAAGGCCCATCTCTTTTTCAATAGCTCCAACAATCCGTTTTCTAACTTTATCTGAGACAAAAAATGTTTTCTCTCCAGGCTGAGCACGATTAATCAGATGGCTTGCATAGAAATTACCATTTACGTAATTTATGTCCCAAACTCTGGACACTGCCGCATTATTGTGAGATGGAACTAAACTTGTGAAGTTAAACTAGATGTATTGAGTCAAAACAGTCTAATAGCACGGTGCTGTGTGTCTATATGGACTGTTCCTGGTAATGCAGAGATCTGTAAGCCAGTCTTCCTGTGATGGACTGGAGACCTGTCGTCTCTCCCAGTGATGGCAGGGGTAGGCTCCAGGCTGAAAATGACAGTACTGGTCCATCTCTAAATTAATTCTTATTTGATTTAATCAGTCTGTCTCAGACGTTTCATCCACTGCATTATCCACCTCTCCACCTTTCCAGCGAGTCTCCTCTGCTCATTTGAAATTCTGCTCAGGGCTTGTTCTTCAGGCCTGACTTTGATCCGTTTTAGGATGTATGGATATTTGCCCTTCTGCGCAGTACATTGTTCTCCTGAACTCAACACATTATAAAACTGCAGAGCTTCGCTGGGTTGTGTGTGCGTCTGTTTGTGTTTACATCGGAGATAATGTAGTCTCATCTTTTTTTCCTCCACTTCACAGAGCCTCATACAATACACTTACTCCCAGTGTTACGACATCATAATCCTACTCACTTGATCCTCAGGTGCTGCTGTTTGCCATCAGTGTGCTGCTCGAGAGGCTCCATTATTCATGTAATTACAACACTATGCTGAACAACACTATGCTCAGTCCCTGTGATTTGCCTCATTAATCGAAGTGATTTGCTACAGTTAAATGTATTAATACATTTAAAGACCCAAAAGATATCTCCTGCCAAGAAACTCTATTCCTCCATTTTTCTTCGGAAGCATCCAAATGCTCGTCTTCATTTGGTCGTATTGGTGTGACTTGCATTGAGTTACTCTACTTGACATTTACAATTTGTTCAAGTTTGTACAAGTCTGCCCTTTATCTTTATTTAATAGCATTACATATGCAGTGTGAGTCATTGAAGAGAGTTGCCCTTAAAGGTAAAAATGAGTAATCTTGAGTCATCTCTGGAGGGCGAGAATCAACTTAGACGCCAAGGAGCTTCATCAGAGTCCATATGGAGTCCTGTGTCAGAAGCATAGCAATGGATCTGTATTATGTTTGCTTCACTTTAGGCTGTTTGTGTTGTGCTGCATTCAAAAGAACCAGATCATCACGTCTCTGCCTTAACTGCGTATGTATTTTACCTCAGGTCGTTTGTCAATGCCATATGTGAAAGGTCACATCTTGTTTTCCTCCAAATGTTCAAAAGGAAACCTCTTTAGCCTCTCCATTGTTTAGAGGATAGACGTTAAAAAAAATAAATTATAAAGTTTAATCACCTGTTCAGGAAGACATAATTTTTTTGCAGTCATTAGTTGTTCTGCTAATGAAATGTCACTGAATGCCTCTCAGGTCTGTCCAGCTTTGGCCTTAAGTTCTGACTTCTTGAGCCTCCTCACACGGTCTCATATAAATGGTCTAATAATCTCTTGTGTGTGTTTTTTCCCTGCTCGTACAGGGCTGGGCTAAAGACAGTTGGATTTA
Organism: Menidia beryllina; assembly: GCA_013363375.1. Classification (NCBI taxonomy): domain Eukaryota; kingdom Metazoa; phylum Chordata; class Actinopteri; order Atheriniformes; family Atherinopsidae; genus Menidia; species Menidia beryllina. The sequence goes on from JABUIW010000024.1 coordinate 3,384,536, forward strand.
AGTCGGTTTTAGCTGAGAACTGCTTGGGTTTCCTTCCCCATTGCAGTGTGACAGTTATTTGTCCCTGTAAAAGAAAAATAATCTCTAGCAAATCAATGTGTGTCTCTTTCTCTCTGTTAACTGATGTGTTAACACTAGCAGTGTAGTATGTAAATGCTGCTTTAAACAATAGTTTTTTTTATTACTCTGTCCACTTTATTTATTGCTCTCTCTCAGAGCTTTGACTGTTGAGAAAGTGCCTGCATCAGAAATAAAACACTTAATTTGTGAACCAAATGCGCAATATTACATTGTTGGTTTCCTGTGTTTTACTCCTGTATGTAAAGAATGATTTATTTCTCCTCTAGTCTGTCTCTTTTGCAGCTCTGCTTGCCAAAACACAAGAAAACTGCCTGGTATTTTGATCTAGCAATCCCATCCTCCAGCTTCTTATGCCTGCACGCTCGCAGCCCTTTATTGCTTTTTTTCCCTCCTCATGCTCTTTCCGTGTGACGGCTCGTCCTTTTTGCATGCGTCATGTGTCACACATAATTGTGGCCAAATTAAAATGAACTGCAGCCACTGAACTGTTCCTGCTGGATGTGTGTGATTCATTTAATCAAATGTCGATGTTTGCATTTGTCTTCTGAGGATGTGGGCTAAAATTCAGCGGAGGTTGATTAGAGAAAATGAATGAGCAGCCCAGCCTCCAGGCAGGTGCATCAGGTGATGTCTGTGCTGCCCATCACTGTGCATTCACGTATCAACAGAAGAGCAGCCCAGCTCTTTGTTTTCACGCCGCATACCACCAGGCATTCTGTCACACGTCCAGCTCGGCTCTTGCCGGTGGAGCTCTTCTCTGGACGGGTGTTTGACAGGTGACACCGGTTTCACCGGGATGCCGCTGCAGTGCGCCGCCGCCTCTCCTGGGTGACATATGAGGAAATCTGTTGTCCAGACAAGCCATTATTCATGCTCCCTCAAAGCGTTGACGACACCAGCTGCATGCAGCTGCTTTGATAGTCTGATGGCTTCGCTGTGTGGTGGAACCGAGTTTATCTCCTGCTGTCGCAGCGCAGCTCCTCCCGCCTCTCGGTGCAACAAACTGCCGGCTGTGTTTAGCAGCGACCTGAGGGATGCTTGACAGACAGCTGGAGGGGGCAAAATGGACTGTCGTCAAGGTCACCGAGCCGCGGCCATGTTTGGGTCTCGCAGCCTGTCCTGCCCCCAGGGCTCCCCCGCCGCAGACAGAGCAGTGCTGCAGGGCACCCTCAGATGTGTCCCTCAGAATGTCTCCCATTCCACCTCCCTGCATGCAGACGCACGGCCCACAGGATATTGGTTGTAAACAACTGCACGGCCCACATTTCCTGCCAGCACACGGCCGGGCCCAGAGTGAATTTTCCAGCAGTTCCTCACGAGCTGTAAGAGCTGCCATTTCCGTGGTGCCGCTCAGTTTGCTTTATGCCGCGAACGCACTCTCGTGAACATAAGTGCTCTGAGCGAGGCGAGCAGCCTGGCGTGCACGGTGGAGCAGGAGCCGGGGCGACGGCAGGCACAAACGGCATACTGAGTGGAGGCTGCGTGGTGGCCCACCCACCTCCCACAATAAGGCCCCGTGGTGTACTCAAGATAAAGATCAAGTGTACATAACACTGCAGATGACCGTTGTGGACGTTTTGTTTTTTTTTCTGGCCAGAAAGCCAATGTGTGAATTTTCAATTCGCACATATTCTCTAATCATTTGCTAAATGGTGTTCTGACACACAAAAAGTTAGACATTCAGGGTAATCATGAGGACTTGTCTCTGAGGCCATTACAACATCCATCCATCTGCCTGCGCATGTGGGAAATTAGCAGAAGTGGGTCTTTTGTCAGGCAAAAGCTCGTAAGGTTATTTGTCAGAATGAAGCTAAGGATGCCATTATTTTTTTATATACTGGGAATGATAAATGCTCCGTTAAGATTCACACAAAAAGGCTGCAAGAGCAGAAGGAGGCACACTTCATGTTTGCTGAGCGGAACACGGCTGCTCTCTTCCTCACACCTGTGCTGCTCTCCTGGATCTTCTGTCAGGATGTTTCTTCAGGATGCCCCAATATGAACAGACACATTCCTGACTCTGAGTAGCCCGTCAGTCCATTTCATTTGACAGAAACGCTGGAGTGGCACAAACATTTTCCTCATCCTTGATATTTGACCACAAGGTAAATTAATAAATTCCTGTATTTTTTCTTTTTTTCGTCTTTTGAATTCGTCATAGTTTCTCAGCTTTTTATTCTTTTTTTCTGTTTTCAGCCTTATTGACGGAGCACTGAGTCTTTTAGAAAATGTGTTAAACAAGTGAGTGATTAATCTGTATTCACAACACATCGATCCACTTATTAGTGCTCAGTTGTCTCCATCCTGTGCTGGGATGATATGTTTAGTTAATAGTGATGATGAAGGAAAGCACCAAAACAGCGCTCATGGGATAGGATCACATTGATGCTACTGCCTGAGATAACGTAATCATACAGACTCTTATCCATTACAGTGCATGAGTTATTTAGTGCCCACACATTCAGGATATAAAGCCAACTCCTCTATTTCCGCAGCAGGATTTATCTGCCTTTACTAAATCATACACGCGCTTCAACTGGACTGTAACATTTCTAACATCAAAAACCTCTAAACCTCCATTGTACTTCTATTACTTATCATTTGGTGGATAAGCTTCTTATAAAGCTTTTAGGCTGGGTATTTTGTCACTCAAAGACTTTTCTAAATGAGCCAGAAAGAGGAGAATCCATCCATTCGGCCATCCATCACTTAGGGCTGGAGCCTATTAAAGCTGCCATCAGGCGGGGGCCAGAATACATCTGCAGTAGGTCACAGTCCTTCACAGGGCTGACACACACAGATGAGACAAACAGCAATGAAAGCTAAAGTAAAAATAAAATGTTGTAGTAGTTTTAAACTTGAAATTATTGTTTGAATCTGTTGGCATCCGCGGAGCTTCTGTAGCTCTTTTTCCGGGCACTTGATATGAAGTTTAACAGGACAAAAAGGCCTCAGCAGTGAGTAATGTGAGGCTTTTCAGATCTATTATCTTACATCCAGCAGCGATACTGAAAAGGAATAATCTGCTGACAGGAATGTCTCCTTGAGCTTTCTCCTCCTACAGCTCCATTTTACAGAGAAATTCAGACTCTTGATGAAACTGTCTTTACTCTGAGACAAATTAGTTTTTTTTTTTCTTTCTTATTTCAGAAGGGACTGAAAACCAGCCAGATGAGCTTCAGAATTAGTGTGCCTTTGCTGGCAGGCTGTAATTTAGTTTTACATTGAGCAATGAATTTCAGAATGGCCAGTGTATTTCGAAGGGTTAGTCCCGGTTCATGCATTCATTTCAGAAAACACTTTGAAAGTAATGAAAATAAAGATAGAATGGGAAAATGACTGATTAAAACTGAAAAGCGTGTCAGTGTTCAGTCCAAGACATTTTGTCTGTCTTTCAGAAAAGCCGGCGTGCACCGTTTGTGTCCGTCCTCTGAGCTGCAGACTCTTGAATCACTAAGAGGGAGAAATATGGTGTTAGGAAATTGCTTTCTTAGCTTACGGAAGAGTTTTCTTCCATTTCCCCTTCTCTGTGTTTACTGATTGGTTCTCCATCACCTGGCAGGGATGGTCTTTCTGTCCCTTATTTGAACCTTCTAGGTCCTCAGAACCTACTCAGCCTGAGGTCATGAAGCAGTTTCTCAGGACACTCTTAATACTTTGAAAAAAAAACTCCTTTGGATTATTTTCCCTAGTCCTCTGATATGATTTTGAAAAGCAAATCCATCTGCAAATATCACCTACAAATGTCAAAGACAGATGTGCTGTTTAAGCCTCTACAATGTAAAAAATACTATGTGGAGCTTTAAGTCCCACTTTTTATTTTATTATGCATGTTTTTTTTTTATTATTCACAAAGATATATGACAAATTATGTACAATTAAATAAGAATAAATGTTTGAATTCTAACCAAACAACGGTGAATGGTACTGTCACACTGATGGCACTTTGAGTTGTCTCTTCTTACTTGCATTGAACAGCTAGATAAAACTAATAGGTGTAATCGCTGTGGCATTTTAACTTTAAAGCTTAGCTGTTTGTTAACGTGTGCCCACATTAAGCTCCAGGTTTTGGTAGCAGAGGAAAAAGTAGAGGGCTGCTTTGTGGTTTTTAACCCAAATCGAAACGAATAGAAAAAACTGAAAGACAAATATGCTACTTAGATTTAACTTGAAATGATTCAGATAGCTGAAATGGTAAATACACTGCCATGCCGGTATGGTGATGTTTTCAGTGATTATTTCATTGATCTATACACAGTTTAACATGACAGCTAAAGTCATACTGTGTTATCAGCACATCACTGAAGGGAAATGACTGAGAACTACACCCTCCTTTGGATATCTCACTTGCTGTTTGCTATAATTAATGTTGGACAGATAAGAATTTACTCAGTGAGCAGCTCCACTTAAACACTGGAGGTGGAAAAACTCAGGATGTATTTTATTTAACATCGAGGAGAGTCAGACCTTCCTGATGATGCCGCCTCCATATGTGTAAAAGTGAACTTTCATTTGAAACTAAATGATCTGTCTGAGAGGCTTTCACAACTAATTCAGACCGTCTGTCGCCCGTTCAGCCTCTCACCCTTTTTGCTGTCAATTCCTCCTGTTTCTTTATGCTCAGCTGCTGGGTATGTTTTCATAGATCACAAATGATGCCCGAAAAGCCCTGTATCATTTAAACATAATGGTAATGTGGGCCACATTTTTCCTGAAAAATGAGCTAAAACCAGTTTGTAGTGTTTAAAAAAAGCCATTTCAATCTCACAAGCCATAATGTTATTTCTCTAAATGGAATTGTAGCCGAAAACTGAAATGACTACACGAACTCTACAACTGCATGGCAACAGCTTTCAATGCAAAATAAGTGCCTGTGTTTCATTTATTGTGTTGGAGACACGGCTAGCTGTCTGGTAGTGTAATTCGGCTCACCAAGAGCTTATAAATTTCAGCACACATGCTCTTCCATTGTGGACACGAGAGCTTTCTTTGGGTTTCTAATTACCAGTGGAGGAGCAGGTCTGCAGTCTCTTGTTACACTGTTAGCTTTAATGTCCGTAGGCTATAAATAGTGCAGGTGCCGACTCTCTGGTAAGCAGCAGCCTCTGCTCAATCTTTCTAAGAGGATACGGTGACACACCTACACACACATACACACACACATACACGCACATACCACGGTTTGCTTCCCTGATTTACCTTCATGTCAGCTGAGATGAGGGCTCCGTGCCTCTGCGGTTCAGCCTCCTCACAGAAAGAGCTGAGGCGCATTATGTTCACAGTGAAAGGAACCAAATGGAGGTGTTACCTAAAAGTTTGGATAGCCTTGGACTGATGGGGATCATTTAAGCTTCAGATGAAATGTTACATACACACAGAAACACACACACTGGTTTTAATGCTGCGTGGCATTTTTTCTGCTATAGGGTGGAAATGGCAGGGGGGGTTATACCTATAATTCGGGATGCTTAAGATTTGCCACTACATTATTTACTGTAAATGTCTGGAGCTGTGCATGTTTAAAAAGAGGAGTGTTTGCAGATTGTTGTGACTGCTGCACAGGCTGGTCTCAGAGACTGTCGGTCTGCAGACTCATTTGCTCGGAGCTCACAGAGCTGATTACTCCCTACTTTTGTGGGTGGTTTTCGTTTGTGGATACAGAGCTGAGATCACCACATAAAACCATTTTTTTATGTTTTTCTCAGTTCCCCTGGATAGGATCAGATTTATTATCGGTACAACTTTTATTCTTCTTTGCGTTTGCTTTCATCATCATGCCTCTCTGGTATATTGAACAGACAACATCTTGATGGGAAAATGAGGATGGAAATCCGGTTTGTGCACATGGATGTACGTTTGCTGGAATTAAGAAAAACTTAAACTTAGTGTATGCACAGCTGACTAAAATCCTTTGTTTGCTCATTTCTGCCTTTGTGCATACACTTAAAATGGAAACTACACTGTTTTATACTTCATGTCACAGACGTTGAATAAGTGGTGCTCAATAAATGATCCTTTTCTGTTTGCTCTGCAGTGGTCCGATAACACTCGATTAGCTGTAACAGTGATTCAGTGACATGAAATATTAAAAACTGAGTGGTTTTGAAAGATGAATATAATTACACTCTCTTTGCCTTATGCCTGCCTCGTCACTCATTTAGCATCAATTCATCATGCGGGTGCCGCCGCGCTCCGCCACGTTGGAGTTAATCCGGGGACACTTTTATTTACTGTAGGTTGGGGTAACAAGTTCTCAGACACATAACGAAGGACTGACTGAGCGTCAGTAGAGTTTAATGATCTTCTTTCTGTACCCAGTTGCTAGGCAACCTGCGCCAGCCTGTCTGAAGCCATCGCGTCTCAAATGAAACTTCACTTCATTGGTCTGAAGAGCTGTGGAATGATATCAGGGAATACAAAGCCATGGGGGATAAAAGCATTTTTCTGCATGTTGGCTTTCTCAAGTCGCCCACCTGCCATGTTTTCAATAGCACCTCTGTGTGTATTAAAGGGTGTGCTTGAAAGCAACTGAAGGTGTGATCATATGGGGAGTTTATTGCCATGTTCTCGGTTTACTGTTACAGTAGATGAGACCGGAGCCCATGTGTGAGCAGCGGGGCCTATCTAACTTCCATGGTCTTTTATTCAGATACCATTAACCAAATCCAGAGTCATTAAACAAAGCGCTGCTGTGTATGAAAGCCAACGTTTCCCGGCCTGACACTGAAGCACAGAGGGAAACCCTCTCAGGACAGGAAGTCTTCAGCCTCAAAAACTGTCCACTTTCTCCACGAGTCAATTTTCCGCTGTGAATCATAGAAGTGGAGAGGAAAAGAGAACTAAGAGGTAGCGAGAGCTGTTGCTACAAAGACACAGCTTGAGTGAAATCAAGCATTTCTGTTTCTCCTCTCCCCAAATCCCAGAAGAGGGCTGTTTTCCTTCTGTAGTGGTTGTTCTGACTCCTGTGTGCTCAGAGCACAATGTTCAAAATAATGGTGGACTACAAATGGGATTTGGTGAACAGGACGTATGGAAGAATTTTTGCCTGCTCTTTTGAAGGGATGGTCACTCCAGCACCACACTGCACAGCCCACGGAGTCACCATGTTTAATAGGTTCTCTTCTGTTGTTGCTCAAAATGGTTCGAACCAAGAGGACTGGTGCCTGTAATTGGTGGAAGCAGAGTATAAAGTTCCTCCTCTGATCTATTGACAGCTAGGATAGGCTCGCCATGGCAACCAGATTTTGTATGGACAAATATGGACACAAACTAAATATTTTATATCGATAATGTCAAAGATGAGTTGTTAAATTACGCACAGTCTGAGTTAATTCCCTAGACATTGATGTATGCTTCAACAGGAATGACAGTGACAAAACTCGTCACTAAATATGGAGGAAACAATTTGTAGTAAATTAGCATCACGTTGAGGTTTTCCGCCGAGCTTTATTTCTGAAAAAAAAAAAAAGAGGCCTGTTTCAGAGTAACTCGGGCAATTTTCTGCATCTGTTATGATGTGTAACTATGGTAACAGGAAAGTTAAAAACGGACAAGAAAACGTGGAATTCAAAGAGGGCAGAAGATGAAACATGTAAGCTGCATAGTAGCAACCGAATGGAGAGAGACAGTTAAAATATTTCCTCTTTTGACCATCATCGGAAATGTGGTGGACTGCTGAGCTTTTAACAATAGATGTTGGAATCCAGGAGATTTCAGAGGGAGCACATAGTGTGATACATTTAGATTAAAAAAAGAAAAAAATGCTTTGAAGCCGACTTGGGTGTATGTTTCCTCTGCTTTGTGGTCATAGCCCAGTGTTTGTGGTTATTTCATGTTCTGTACTAAGCTTACAGCTCCTCTCTGCTTGCTGTTGATTACAGAGATTAACATATATCCCTGTGTCATTATTCCCCACAAAATTTCCTATTTATGAAAGAAATCAAATCAATGCCTGCACATGAGCAAAAAAGGAGCCAGGACTGCATGTACGATGAACTTCAACCTGACACATATTCAGTACTGATAAGCTGAAAATTGCATTCAGTGGTCACGGTTTGCTTCTGAGTCAATAAAAAGCGTTTCCTGTAATTAATACTCTTTATGATTTTACTGAAACACTTGCACATTTCACAGCCTGTGATAATGTTCCTGGTTTCTAAGTTTTAGAATGTTAAATGGTCACTTTCAGAGTGCTACTTCAGTAGTTCTCAAAGAAATGGGCCCTTTTTTTGCATTTATGTTTGATGATAGATTGTAGAATTGTACAACAGCTCTGACCCAGTAATTGTCAGCAGTTCCTCTTCCTCTTTGAACAATTGGCTCATTTGTCATTACATCTATCAGCAATTAGGTGCAATTATTTAAGCCGCCGAGGGCAGCTACAAAGGAAATCTGTCCCACAGTGCTGCTCAGCCTGGGACTGCCATCAGCACGTTAACTTCATTGTTTGTTCTCATTTGATTAATGCAGTCTCTATATCCCAGCACAAGCCAGTGAGCACGCAGCCCTCCTTTTGTTTTTCCACTCAATATAACAGCTGACCTGCCAGTTGATGTGTACATTTTCTACGTTTCAACAAAGAAAAATCAAGAGAGAGAAAACAATCTGTGCTGAGATTTTTCAGGGCGTCACAAACGCTGCTGGTTTACATCTTTCTGCAGCCAGTAAAGGGCCTCCCTGCCTGCTCTGCTTACTCTGTGATTAACATGAAAAAAGCCAGGCTGACAGGCTGGATCTGCTCCTCATGTTTATTTGATCAGGGTAAATGTTGTGGGTTCTCATGGCTCACGCTGAATATGTTTGTTTTTCATTAAGTCTTGTGTTCTGCAGGCATCTCTGCAGAAGGCCTGTTCTGATGCATGCTGGGAACACATTTCCCCACACAAGCATATAAACAAGTGCACAAAGATGCTGATATTTGTTGACGTTACTGATTATTTTGATATCATACAGAGCATTTTAAGCTTTTTCAGCATGGATGCTGAGATCACACTCGCTTTGAGTGGCCTGATGTCCCCGGCTGTGTCTTGTTTTCTGTGCCTGTGTGTCGCAGCATTGATTGTTGCACTTGATATGTGTAGGGCACGTGTGTGGACAATTATTTGGACAAATTGGTTGTGCTTCCCTCAGTAGCTCCTATTACTGAAGACCCCTTAATCCTGTCTGCCCCCTGAGCAAGAAAAAGTCCCTGTGACAGGCAGACTCAGCCCCGGGCATCAGCTCCTCACTCACGACATTTTCCTTGTTGTGTCAAGATTAGAGCAAGAAAAGGAGTCATTGTCCTTTTGTGAATGTGAAAAGTACCATTTCATTTGACGTAAACTCTGTATTTTTTTTTTACAGAGGTGTCATATTGGAGAAAATTGTAGCTTCTTTTGCACTTGATCATTGCAGAAAATTCATAAATGGATCAAACCTGCATGATCAACAAAAATGGGTTGGCCTCAGCTGGAGAAATTCCCAAAAATTGGATTTCTCATTGCCAATGAGGAGACCACACATTTGTTTGCAGGTTAAAATATAAGACGAGTCAAAAAGAAACTGAAGGTAACCAGACGGCGGTGTATTAAACCATTTCAGTTTGGATTCCAAACATTAGTGTCTGATAGTGTATAATATGAGGCCAAGACATCACAGTTGAAGAAGATTCTGTATCATGGTAAAATAGGGCATCCTCCTCATATGAAGACCCTAGTACTCAGGAGGCTAAAAATGGAAGGCTGAAACACTTTGGAAACACATAAACTAGAGGATTCCTGTTACGTGCAAACAGCAGTGCTGTGAATTCTGGTGAGATTCGGTTATCTTTGTTGGAAAAAAAAAAACTTACAGGGTTACACAATATTAGAAAAACCTTTTTTACTATTTCTGCATAGTCGCACAGAGATGAACAAAAGAAAAACAAAAGAAATGCAGTAATATGTTATAATTGCCATCTTTTCAATTTTATTGATTATTTAGGTATCTAAAGACTCTTAAAATTGATCCTTCCAACTGAAAACTCAACTAAATGACCATTTCTAAGAAGTAAAATGTACAGTTACAGCTTTTGCTCAGACAAGCGCACAACAGGATGAGATAAATACACAGCTAACGATCTCCAGTTCAGAGCCGGTGCTGTAAACCATGAACAAACCCAGCGATGTCATGCCTGGATGTGGTTGAACAATCTCATTGCTGCACATGATCCTGTGTTTCCCCTGCTGCCCTGTTGGTGAATTAAAAGGACGAACAACAGGGACGTCCCACAGGGATGAAAAACATGGACACAAATATAGCCAGAGGTTAAATAGCTTCAGGTAAAAACATCTGTTTGTCTTAAGAAGCGGATGGTTCTGTGGTGATGTAATGATTCTGGTTATGGGAAGAAAAGCTCCGGCGTCAGGCGCCCTGCAGACACCCACAGGTGAGCGGCGCACGGCAAGTCCACATTTCTTGCTTTGCTGGGTTTTTACCACTAAATTGAAACATGAGGTAGTTCAGCAGCTATAATCTAAATTCTAATGGGTCCCATCTGGTCAAACGGCACAAGCGAATCGTCCAATGACGATTGGTTACGCTCAACTCCAAGAGCTGGTTTAATTCTGTTTCACTCCATCAGAAGCTGCGACAATCAGGCGAAGAACTCCCTAAAGAAAGAGAGGAATTCAGCTTCCAAACTTCCAAAAACTGCCCCCCTCAGAAAGCTGGTGTTTATCAGACTTTGTCAGCGTTCTGTGGCTCCAGTTTGCTTTGTGTGTGCAGCTGCACTCTGGGCCTGTGCTGAGTGCATCAGGGGGAGGCAGATGTGTTCAGTCTCTGTGTTTGGGTTCTCGCTCATGCAGCCTCTGTTCTGTACTTTCTGCTCGGAGCCCAGAAGTCGTAAACTAATTAAACTGTGTGAATAAGACAATTTGACCTGGCACTTGCAGGTTGTTGTTTTTTGCTGCTGAAAACTAGCAGCTGGACTTTTTATTCAGTAGAAAAGTGGATGTGTGCGTCTTTAAATGCTGTTGTGACTATTGAGGCTGGTTCACAAGTGCCAAACATCCACCGTTAATGTTATCATCTTAATGCTGAAACTTCTCAGAAACATTAACCATTTCATCCTCATACTGTAAACTTATCAGGTATGAAGGTTTTTTGTACAATTCCATTGTCTCTCTGGCTTGGTTATATATGCAATAATGACCTTAGAAACTTGAGTGAATGCAGTATCTTCAACAGTTTTTTTAACATTAAATGCTCTTTTTTCAGTTCATTGGAAATTATTCCAACATGTGACCTGCTCACTATCAGAATTTGTCACGAGGCTTATTTAGTCATGCCGTCCCATAGGTACAGCCAGTATTGTGTGAAGAATGCACATGTGCAAAGGCGCTAACGTTTTAAGCATCAAATGTGTTCAAAAATGACACTTCAGATCTCATTTACTGGAGATGAGTGTTTTCTGTCAGCTGGAGGTCAGCATGGTTTCACTGGAGCCAGACGGCTGCTCCGTGGACACAGAAGCAGCCTAATTTATGTTTTTTCTACTCTCTGAAAAGCAGCCGCTGTCTGTGCATTTTGTTCCCTTTCAATTACAATTACACT
>JABUIW010000024.1:3396587-3427096 GCA_013363375.1 Menidia beryllina
ATCGTACACACACAGACCAGCACATTTGGGGAAATGTGAAACTCAGCATGTTGCCCAGCTCATGGAGGGGCAGAGGCCCGTCAGCTGACCCTCACACTGCTGGATGATGACTTCCCTACCTAAGCTGTGGCCACCTCTGGTTAATTGAAATTACAGAATTACACACAAATGCCGCATTTTGATTACTCCGTGCGCTGACAATCACCGTAATGAAAGCTGGTGCAGATTGAACCGTTTTCGGCTCTTACTTTGTCTTTCGATGTCATTGTGAGACGCTGAAATGAGGAATTTGCCCTGCCATTGTTCAGCAAGCAAGCTTCCAGCCAGGAAGTTTAAAAGCATCCAGAACACTGGTACAATGGAAGCCCGCGCAGCCCCGTCATAACTTTGTCACTTATTCTCTGCTCTGACAATGCATGTCATGCGGCATTATTTGCCTTGGATGAGTGTGGGCTGAAAAGGCAAACAAGATTAGTTGGTGCATGCTTCTTTTTTTTTTCCCTGAATGAATGGAGGCCCTTTAGAAACGATTTAGCGAGGCAGTGCCAGAAGCACAGCCATCAAACTCGTCTTTTTGACAGCAGAGCGTGGCTGTAACGCTGGTGAAGCAATCCTCCACCGGCACGCCAAGGTCGCTTCGAGGTGGTCCATCAGCGAGTAACTGCTGCTCCGCCAGACGCGGCGGAGTTTATTCCTGCCAGTGTACAGTGCGAAATGTATCTTGATTTCAGTCCTCGTGTACTGTTAGACAACTCGAAAGCTTGTGTGGATTCTGTTGTATCAATCCTGGACTCGGGCAGGGCTTGAAGGGCAGGTGATCAGTGCAGCTGGAGAGAAATTCTCCTTTTTAAACCAGAGCAGTGAAGGCAAGAGAGGGAAATATTAGCTTTTTAAATCTAAAATGTATATAAACTTTAAAAACTATTTCTAGAAAAAAATGTACACTCAATTTGAACAGCATACTTCAGAACTCACTCCAGTGATTTGTGATTAAAAATAAATACACAGCAGGTATTCCCCACATGTTGACCTTTTAGTTATCTCTCTACAAATATTAGCAGGTCCAGGGCTTATCAGTGTAGGTGATGAAAGGTACGCACGCACACCCACAATAACAAAAGTGCCGTCTGCTCGCTATGCTGCAGGTGGTCAGGCATCCACAGGCACCGTTTCATTCACATTCTTATCAATTCCCCCCGTCTGTGCACCATATCTGTTCACAAGAGATGCTGCATAAGCCTTCAACAGGCTGGGAGAGTGGGGATGCCAAGTGCGCCGTCCAGGACAGAAGTTGCTTTGTGTTTGTGCGTTTGTCTGCGTTCCTCACCACCGAGCACGCTGGCTGGGCCTTAATAACATCTCCGTGGCTGTGTGAGGGAATTGTTCTGCTTTATTAGTGCTATTTGTTGGCCAAATTCAGCTCAATCTGTACTGTGTTAGGTTTAATTTGTGCGGAATTCCTCTGTAACTGACTTTAAAATCTTGGCCCAGGCAGGCAGACCCTTTGCATTCCTCTAAGGGACATTTTTGCTGTTGTTGATTTTTTTTTGTGCTACCAAATGTTAACCAGAGCAGGGTGCCCCTCTCTATTTTTAACTTCTGTTGAAGGCTAATCTCATCAGAAGGCACCCCCTCTCTGAGCACAAACACCAGTTCAACTGTTGTTCCTCATTTCCTTTGGTTCAAATCAGCTGTTAATGGACTAAACATAAATTGAATTGATTTCTGTCTTCCGTGTTGTAAGAGTGGAAGCACTTTGTACGTTTTCCTCCATGTTGACCCACCTTCCTGCAGCTTCTCCACACATTCAGCTCCTCACCAGCTAAATGTCCCACTGCCTGCATAACGCAGGCTATGTCGACTACAAAGCAGTTAAACATGGTAACCCCTCGGTTCAAAAACTAGGTAGAGGTTTATTACACACCTTTTACTGGAGACCTCAAATAAACAATCTGTGGTTGAATACTTACTGCCAGCACAAACAATTCACTATAAGATTTCATCCACCTGGTAGAGTTGCGCTCCTTATTTTCTCCCTGTGACAGTCGTATTATCTGTTTCCAGTGTGTGTGCTTACGCTCGGGCTCGGAGCCCCGACACCTCTTGTGGCTTCTGCATATTCAGCTCTGCTCAGTCCCTTTCTGCTCCCGCAATCAGATGTCCCTTTCTTTTGATATAGCCCGTGGCATTATGTGGGGTCAGGGGGTCATTATAATGGCAGGTAAAGCATAAAGTCGCAATGGTCGTCCATCTCTGCTGCACACGAACTGCACATGAGCCCCAAAAGTGAATGGCGCCTGGATCTGACTCCAGTTGTTTATCTGGGACGTCTTTTGCTCTTTTGAAGGTATGCCTCGAAGAATATGTCGATGCTTTTAGTATTTCTGTCGGCTGCAAAAAAGCGAGCACAGGAGCCTGTCTGAAAAATGATCACAGCAGACTGTGTACCCGAGGGCTGCACGTGCAGCAGGCATGAATAAGAGCTCCACAACAATAACAGTCTTAAGTTTAGATGTATTTAGCTCAGAGGTGCCTCGAGCTAAAAGCTGAAGTCAGCCCACTAACATTTGCAGCTTCGTTATGTTTCACGTGTTTTTTGGCAGTTGTGACCGTCTAATTTTCACTCGACACAAACTACTGACTATGATGTGTCCCTAATTACATGAAAAAAACTCCCCATAATTGGAACACTCGTTAGGTTTTGATTTTAATTGCAGGAAACCTCAACACCGTGTTGGCTTTCAGATATGAGGTTTATTGGGCTTCATGTTCTTGACTGAATGTCATGAAAGTCGGCCCATTGTAGGAGTATTTGTTATCCATAAAGCCATTCCGCGCGTGGCTCAGCACAGAAAATACTGACAATTTCTGAATTTTTAATGCTGTTGGTCTGCTCAGAGGAAAGTCTTCAGATTATTTCTGTAGCTATTGTAAAGCCTTTCTGCTCAATTGCCCTTCACTTTAGAGCAAACAATCTTCACAGACTGTTGTGGAACAATGAGGCTAATAAACAGGTTTCTCATAAGAAAAGACATTTGGTAATGAACCATATGATTACATCTAAATTTGAAAAGACTTCTTAGATTAATTTAATCTTTTTCTTATGTGCTTTCCTCCAGAAGAATATGACATTAAAGCCCCAGGAAAGCAGAGACAACCAGGCCGGCCCCCTGCACAAGAAGAAGTCGGTCAGAGTGCCCAACGGCTTGAGCCTGAATCCCTGCAGGAACAGTTACATCCACCAGTCGTCGGACCAGGAGAACAACCCCCGCTTAGCGCACACACACGGCAAGAGGAAGAAGAAACGCCGGAACAAGAAGCACAAAATGGTGAGCTGGAAAATCTTTCATTTCTATGGCGCCACACTGAATCTGTGACTGTATAAGCTCCGATGGGCTGTAAATGGATGCTAAAAAACAGAGAATCCGTTCCTAATTCTTTCATTTCATGTGCTTGTTTGTTTTCTCTTTCTTGTAAGAAGTTCAAATTTGAATTTCTGAACAGTACATACAGCGTGTGTGTGTGTGTGTGTCATTGCTATATTTCTTCCCTATTAATGTCAAAACAAAGGCAAATAAAACCAGAATACCTCAGTCTAACTGGATCTTAGCTTTAGATTGTAATTTCCTGCCAACACCTGTCCCATAACAGGAGGCTCCAACTCTATATGTCATCTCAGCACATTTTTTTTTTAATCGCTGTTGAATATGTTTGGTTTGACTGTACATTTTGACAATATGTCAACCAGAACTGCTGAGCTGGAGATTAAAGAGATGGGGCAAACAGAGTGTAGTAATAACATAGTCAAGCCTCTGTCACTACAGTCAGATTTACTGTGTGCTTGTTGTCTTTAAGTTACTTGAATGGGGGATGTTGTCAT
The DNA here is from genome assembly GCA_013363375.1 of Menidia beryllina. Classification (NCBI taxonomy): domain Eukaryota; kingdom Metazoa; phylum Chordata; class Actinopteri; order Atheriniformes; family Atherinopsidae; genus Menidia; species Menidia beryllina. Next base: position 3,400,468 of record JABUIW010000024.1, read on the forward strand.
ATGATGCTACTGTTTTAAACTCAGTCCTTTCATATTCATCCATTTTTATCTGCTCAGTGCTTATTGTCCTAATGGGCTGATTTCCTGTCAAAATGTTTTATGTTAGCAGAAAAATAGAGGAGTCTGTATTGTTGTACTGTTGTGCAAAGTGATTTGAACCCCGGCTGCTGTATCTGGATCAGTTTGCTACATTTTCAGTTCAGTTTCATATGATTTATTTAAGACTAATATATTAAATGTATTTTAGAAAAAGGACTTACACAAGTACCTGTCTCCTAAGAACATTAGAGAAAAGGTGTGATTGAGCTTTGATCACTGTGTATTCTGCATAAACTTTGTATCAAATTAGTGAGACATAAGACAAAAAAAGACACATAAAGTTTAGTATTGAATTAGTTTCAGTGCAGAAAAAGTTTACCTTTGGCCACAAAGAGAAGAGACAGCCACATGAGCAGTCCTCATTGGTGTTGAACTTGATGAAAAGAGCGGAAGTGCACAGCTCATCCACTCTTAGTGTTACAAAGTGTTACGTGTGCAGGTCGAATGATCTAATAGTGTGAAACAAAGCTTCTGGTTATGTGAGTGAACAGCGGTAAATGTTTAAACATTTTTTTTTGTGTGTGCGCATCAGGTTGGCAAGGCCACAAATGAATATTTATGGGACCCTGATGCAGAGGTGGTTCTTTGCCAGCACTCTACACGCACTCTTGAGAAAATATACAGTCACTGAGCACACGAGCCGAGACTCTGAGGTCATGCTCTGCTATCTTTTTGGAAGAAGCTCTGTCTTCTTAAGCTGCGTACTCAAGGACATATTTGTGTGGGTTGCTGGTGGACAAGCAGACACAGGAGGCAAATACAAACACACAAAATGAGCTTATATTTACACTGTTAATTCCACAACTTGTACTGTGATATTTGTTGTGCAAATGCCCGTATTCTTTAATCAGACTTTGAGTTCTGCTGCTGCAGATCATTTACAGTAACCACATCATTTCCATCATTTCCTAGTATCAATTTGCTGTTTGTCTTTTTGTCAGCTAATTATCTGTGTGCATTTCACAGATGAATTATTTAAATCTTGTGCTTGAGATTTTTAAGTAGATATATTCTGGTTCTCCTGACACATTTAACATGAGATTGTTTCATTATCCAGGGCAAAGCTTTTTGATTGCAACAGTTTGGCAGTGTGTCCTCTCTGCTGAAAAGATGCTCCTCCACGCCTGTAGCCTTCAGTATTGTGAGTTGCTGTCCCTGCTGCGATGTAAGGTTGAATTTTCACATGATGGAGAATCCAAAGCGGCCGGGCGACGCAGCAGAGCGCTGGGCGCTGAGGCTGCTGCCCACAGGCCTGGCGGCAGACCTCTGCGGTGCAGGTCACCACCACTGCATGTCTGTCATGTGTGGCCCTGCTCTGGGTTGTGAACAGATGGTACCACCTGTCACTTTCAAGGTTGTCTTGTACTGCTGCGCTGACCACATGCAGGCACGTGCAGGATGTGTCCTGTGTACTCAGGACTGCTCAGCTGTGCCTTTTAAATGCGTCTGATGTTTATGTACACACTGTGTTTTCCCACATGCAGGTGCAGTGATTACCACCAAAGCCTATTCGTGGTGTCTATTTTGCTTTTTTGCGTTTGTGTTAACTAGACACTGTTGCGTGCTTCCTTACCTTCAGGCCGGCCACGTCACTACCGACGATCCTCGGCCCGCTCCCACGTTATGTCGTAGTTGTTTTGCTCTGGAAGTCGTCTACAAATCTGAGGGCTACTCTTACCAGAACTAAGTGATGGATTAAAACACGTGAGCTAATCTAGGCCAGACAGCGTCTGAGACTCCCACCGCTGCTGCCGCAAAATGGGCTCCTGTTGTCTGAGGCTTGATGTGAAGGATGCTCTGACGGATCCTGTCAGATCCGCATATGCTTTTCTGCACATCAGGCTTTGAACATGCAAAGGCATCGGATTCATTCACACTCACCGTTCTGCATTTCTTTAACCCACTCACCCACACATGTGCTGATAAACAAGTATTAACTCTGCATGGGTTCTGATATCACTTCACACAATTCACAGGTGGCAGGGCCCTGACGGCAGCCGCATTAATGAGTGAAATGCTAGCCACCACCAGTGAGAATGCTCAAAATTGTAAAGGCTTCCTGTAATCTTGGTAAATACCCAAAGTGATTTTAATGATTATGTGACAGATGGGTTTAATAAGCCAATGCGTTAGGCTGCGATGCTGCAGTTTCCCACACAATTGCACCATTATCTTTCTAAAAGTAGTTTTTTTTTGTTACCGCTGAGATGCAAATTGACCCATCAACCTTGATGCTCAGTAACAGAGCAATCTGTCACCCTTTATGACACGTGAATAATTGAACTGAACATGGTCTGTGCCTCACACCTCCCCTTTTTGTCCTCTTTTAAGAGATTAGCTCCATGTGAAAACTCTGGAGCTCGCTCATCTTCTCCACGCTTCTCTATAAATAAATGTTAAGGCATTGTCCTCACTCAAGGTTACATTTAAAATGTCAGAAGGTTGTCTCAAGGTTTAAGTCACCATTTAGAAATGTTCCAGCCTGGAGAGGCAGACAGTGTTATCAGCACTTTTATGAGCTATGACTCGAAGTAGAATGAGGCATGGAAAAAAGACCCGAGACACTATTTTCTGCTGAAGAAAGTAAGAGATTTTTTTTCCCCCTTTTCCTTTCCCTCCCAGCTGAGCTCACAGATTTCAGCAACAGTTTTTGATCCGAGGTCTGAGATGGTGTTCGATGAGATATTGTAAGCTCAAAGGGAGAAAGGCAAAAATGTTTCAAAGCACCTCTGACATATCGTGCTGGGGAAGAACAGATCGCAGGTAGGGAGAGCTACCGTGGAGACATACGAGCAACAAACAAATTATGAGTCCATTATACCTATTCTTTTGTTAGTCTATTTTTCTCAAGGAGTTGCTGTTTTTTGTGCAAAAAAGCAAAACATTATCACAGAGTTAGAAATGAAAGAGTATGTGATCCACCGAACCCTTTATATTGTAATAATGCTCCTAATTATAAAGAATGCTCTGCTTTGCCTCAACTTTTTTCCGCGAAGACAGTATTTTTTTCTTTGAAAATGGGAGACGCTGATGTGAAGAATGTGGTCGTTCTTTAAACCCGGTAGTTTTAAAGGGTTTAGAAGCATGACTATAATGTGAGGATGTAAAACCATTCTGGAAAATGTGTCTTAAACAACTTACATTCCAACAACAAATAGTTCAGTCCCGATGGGGAGCGAGCGATGACTTGGACCCGAGGTGTGGACACAAACTCTGGGAACGGGGGATTAATTTATCATGGAAATTAAACAAAAGGTGCAGCAAACTAATCTGAAAAAAAAAACAAAAAACGTTAAAGACAAATGGAATATGCAACGATAGAGAACTAAGAGGAGAAATGCTGATGAACAATTGACGGATTGAAGAAGAGAAACAATGAGGCTATGGAGGCTCTGACAAAGGAACTGACAGCGATCAGAGAGGGAATGAAAGGATTTGGAGAGCTTAGAGACAGAGGAGGGTGATCAGAGAAAGTAGAGTAGGTGAGAGCTTTGACCTGGCTGGGAAAACACTGAGAAGAACAGAAGAACAAAAAACTACAAACTCCACCAAGAACAAAGTCCAAAACATGCCAAAAACCGAGACTCGCGACGAGTTAAATAAGTGTTGCGTCTATGCCGCCTCTGTAAACTGTTTCAGAGCCAGGTCTCGTTTCTGTTGCTGATGGCACGGACGGAGCTTTTCCTCTGTGGAGGCCAAACGGTTTCCAGTCATCAGGACTTAAGGTGCAGTCGGAGCTTTCAAGTGCTTTTCATGTATTTGGTGCTTTGTTGTTTTGTGATGTGGTAATGCTGTCTGATGTGTGGGGCGTGTGATGCTGGGTACAGTCGCTCTGGTGGACAGAACGGCGTGCTGTGAGGCCCATCTGCTCCCTGTGCTGAAGGAGGGATGAGACGGGAAGGGTGGGGGGGGTAACCGAGGAGGGCTCAGGTCAGACGTCCCCCCTCGGGTCCCTCATGTCTCAGTCCAGCCACCTGCCTGTCTGTCTGCTGGTCTGTCTGTCTGGCTGTCTGCCTGGTTTCCAGTCAGGCATTTAGGAGCAGCCATTCCAACTGGACTGGAATCTATACAAGGAGTTTTTGTTTGTTTGTACTAATCGGCTTAGAAGGAAATAGTCTAGCTATTTTGTACACGGGCTCCTACATAATATCTGATACAATGAAAAATATGTTTGAAAACTTTTGAAACTAGTTCTTTTATTATGTTTAAAGAAATATAAATCTGTATTGGATGATGTAGGATTGCATGAGGATTAATCAAAGCCCACAGACAGTTCCAACATTGAGAACACGAATAAAGCTGAAAATACATCTATATTTTTCTTATTTGACAAAGTGTTGCCTTTGTCCAGAGACTAGTCCCATTTGTTTTGATGATCTTAGTGCCTTTGCTTTGGTATCCTTTGATAAGTATCCTGCTCTTACCAAATATAAGACCACATTTACCACTGTTTTTTAGTTTGTATCTGTTTACTCATTTATCATTTTTCTACATCTGTATAGAATATTTTAACAGTAATTCTGTATGCGTGTATTGTTTCCTTTAGTAGTATGAAGAGGTCATTTTATCCTCTTTTCTGCATTCTTGCAGATTTTCCCCTGACTTTTTTTTCAACCTTATACAGCAGTAGCATGTGTGGGACATGTGGCATCACTCTATTCCACTGTAATATTAATGTTTTGAGGAAAGGTTGAATAACTAAACAATTGTATAATAAAAGCGAAAATGAAGAGTATCTGTTTCAGAGACTGCGTGCACAGAAATCTTCCTTTAAGGAGTTTGATGACCTCAGGCACCTGGATGGTGTCAGTAGCTGCAGCTCTGTCCTCCGGCCCTGATGGAGAGGTCCTGCTTTAAGGGCTGCCAGAGGCTCTGCTATCGCCAGCATCCGTCTCCTACCAAGACTGAACCCAGGGGTCTTGTTCATGTGTGGGTGTCAGTTTCTGTACATAAATATTTGGACTGAGGCCCTGATTCTGTGAGACTGGACTCAAAAAGCCATGCCCGTCAGTCTGGAGTGAAAATGTAATGTAACTTTCAGCTCTTTCAGCTTTGTGGGTCACCCTTAATAAGCTTATCCTGTAAGCCAATAAGCGATTTGAAGAAGAGCAATGTCCTGATTGTCAGATAAGATGCTGAATCCATTCTACTGAAGCCTCTGTTGTGGGATAACTGTCAATGTCACAGTGGCGCTTTATACACCAGCGCTTGATTTAATCAAATCCTTTTTGTGACAGCTTATTTTCTGGTCTTTGTGACTCACATGACAACAATCGGTAAACATTTTGATACAACTGAGAGCTCGAGGAGTGCCTGTGCAATTACTGTAACTACAGTATGCCTTTTAGCACCCTGCCGAATCTATTAAACCTGTAAATACACTAACCCTGACAAAAGAACAACATGCAGCTGCAGGTTTCCCTGCAGAGCAGTTCAGCTTTCTACATTCATCTCTGTGACTGTGCACGTGTAGTGCACCTGAGGTTCCCGGTTGGATTGTGACTTTTTGGAGATGATGGGGTTCTGTTTACTCCCTCAGAGACCTTCAGTGTGTCAGCAGTATTGGTGGTGCTGCTCCGGTCCATTGTGGTAAAGATAGAGCTTAACCAGCTGGTCAGCTAATGACCAAATGAATGAAGAGGCTGAAAATGGATTTTCTTTTTCTTAGAGAGAAGAGTCACTTGAGGCGGTTGGAGCATCAGGTTTGGAGGCCTTTGGAAGTCTTTCGGACAAATCCATCTGGGAGGGCCAGAGGCCCAGAGAGAATATAAGTCTACTGAGGGATTATATATCAGTGCTTGCCCGGGATCACTTTGGGATCCCCCAGGAGGAGCCGAAGAGCGTCTCTGGGGGGAGCGATGTGTGGGTGTTCCTCCAGAATCTGTTGCCCCGGCGAGCTGCCATCAGATAATAGCAGACAATGGATGGATGGGCCCGTTATGTTGGAGCTCCCTTTGCAGCACATTCACTCCTCATAGCCTCTACATGCTTTCACCCACTCCCTCTGCATCTCTCGCTGATGGCTTATGTGTTTATGTTGTCCCTACCTTGAGAGGCAAATTCTCCTGATACCGTCTGACAAGTCCAGGCCAGCACGTCTTTGAAAATGTTTTTTTCTCTCTCCTCCTGCTTGCCCAGCATTAAGAATTTCTTTTGAAGTGTGGCTTCTCTAAGGGAGGACAGGAATAATACAATAATTTCATAGCACTCATGCAGTGAAAACTGTGTACCTCCTGCTTAAAGGCATCATCCCTCATGAGGCACTTCCCAAACTGATCCTGGATATCCTCCTGACAGGCCTCACAATCAGTTCATAAAAAATTAAGTGGCTGTACTTAAAGTGTCAGCCACTTAAAGCCCAGGCCCATCCGAGCCGTCAGTCAGTGTTGGGCAGTGGGCTGTAAGTATTTGAAGAAGCTTTTATCATGGCTGTCCAGCTCCTGTCACAGGCAGACCAGCACAGCTCAGCTCAGCTGTCCAGCATACGTCAAATTCAGCCTGCTACCTTTTATATTGCCCAGTCACAGTGATGAAAGCTGAAAATAGCTCAACTCCATCTGGAAGTGAAAATTGTTCTCTTCTCCTTCCCCAAAAGGAACCAACAGTGTATGAATATGTGTTCCTGGGAATGGTGGCAGGACTCAGGGCCACATTCTGTCTCCACTTTAATTCCTTTTTAATTCACCGATCAGCAGTTATCTTTCCCGGATTGTTCTAAAAAGTTTCTTGAAGATATTTTAAATGTAGTTTACGAGTGAGTCATCATTGACCGTTTCTTTGACCTAAGGCATGATTCAAGGCCTCACACAGAGAACAGAATTTCCTACAACCAAATTTGTCCAGTATTTGCTAATTATGTCCACTCCATAAAAAGCATTGTTGTTCACCAAATAGAGATTCTTCACAAGTTTTATGTCCGGGTGTGTGGGACAAAACTTGTTTAGCAGCATGCTTTGGCACGTTGTATCTGTTTCCTGCTAAATTTTGCTATGAAAAAAAAGGATGCATACTCTTGTAACTATGCATCCTTTACTTTAACGATGGCGAGTAGACGCGCTGAAAACTGAAATCTTTAAGGTTTATCCTGGTTTGTTGACTGGTGGAGTGTTGGAAGTGTAAAAAAAAAAAGGGCTCCATGAGTGCTCAACTGAATATTAACTGCAGATTGGCCTTTCATGATGTTTCTTATGAAATCATAAAAGCTGCTGTGAAATTTCCTGGGCTTAAGTGGCAACACTTCTGGCTGTGACAGTTTCATATTGAAAGAGCGCTGTGCTCTCTTGTTAATTCATCCACAATTCTTTGTGTATTTTGGGCAGCTGGTGTAACACTAATGTATTATTCCTGTATATGACCACATAGCTTTTAAGATTTGTCCTTTGCACTGGGCAGCAGACGGACGGGCTGATTTTCTTCCAGTTGACTTTAGGGAGCAGTAGTCTTAATCAAAGCCACAATATCAAGAGATGCGTCCCCCCAGCTGGGTCTTTCTGATGTCGTTGAACTGCCCCTCATATAATTATGGCAAGTCATCAAGCTGAAATAATGCACGCTGTCCTCCTAATGGTCCAGAGGGGAATCCTCCTCTGAATGGAGCTGCGGAGGTTCTCAGTTTGTTAACAAACCAGTGTGTCAATTAACACGACATTATGTCTGTATCCATGAATATGTCAGCCAGAAAGTTGTCACAGATGTCAGATTAGCATCTTGTTTTTGGACCACATGAGTTGCAGACTACTCAAACTTCCTGAGCTCTTCTTGGTACAACTGCATTTTCATAAGGGGTGTAACTGCTCTCACTCATTTCTGTTGTCTGTACTTTGAATGCAGTTTCTCCTAATGTTTCCATTTAAGCTTATCCTGGATTTAAGATGAGCTAATAAAAGGGTTCCATATGTCTTGGTGTAGCCTCATAGATGGACGCTGGCTGGACAGAATCAGCACACATGTGTTTTGTACTTCTCGTCCTCTCTTTGTTGCACTCTGTGGCCTCTGGTTAAAGAGGAAGTTAAGAAGCAGGTGCAGGTTTGGTAAATGGAGAATTTATGAGAGCAGCAAACACTCATGGGGAGAAATATCCCCATGTGGGAGCAATTCTGTCTGCGAAAGTGCTTGTACCATCAGAAAAAGATGTATTGTGGGCTGGTCTGCACCCAGCATGTTTCCAGCACAGCTGCTCTTCTCCGCTCCAGCTTTATCCAAATGCCACCTGTCAGGGTAAGATGTTACTCCGGTTAACACACCTGACCTTTCTCAAGTTTATCTCTTAGTGTTTAAATAAATACTGAGGTGAGAGCCAGAGGGCACTCACCTCCGTTCCCAGTGTGGTTTATTACCATAATAGGTTGGATCTGACTCAGGTGGAGAGTTCTTCCACTCTGCATGCCCCATCACATGTTGAAGTGCCCATGGGTTAGACACTTTGCTCCAGATATGCACATCAGAGAGGATTGTCGAGAGTTAAGTGGTGCTAATATATAACAAGAGGCACTTAATGAATATTTGTCTGAATAAAGTTACTGGGAAACAGATTAAGAGCTTTGTTAAACCTAGATAAGGTTAAAAGGGGGCTTTATGAATCTGAATCCTTTACCATAAACTCTCCTCGAGACAATCAACTCTCTCCACCTCCTTAAAATATCAACAATGTCAAAAAGTGAGCCAAAAAAACAGAAGCTGCCGAAATCACATAGTCTTATTAATTCACTTTATTTGAATTTTGTATGTGGGAGATTTATTATAAAATGTCACAAATTAATCCTAATTCATACCCATTGATTTACTGTCAATACAGCTTGTTTTCATTGGGTGGAGGAGCGTTGGAGGCAGTCCCAGCTGATCTAAGAGGCAGGTGAAAAAACAAACTAGTCAATATTTCCATGAGCGGATTTTAGAGGTGAACTTCTTCTGGTAAAGCTACTGTGAAACAAGCATCTTTTTCTTTGATTTGAAGAATCTTTTCTGGAAGTTACTCTGCTGTCTGTGTTTCTTTTTCCTGGATTTGAACTCATTTTGAAGGTTCGACATACAGGAACGAATTGTCAAATCAAACCGTACACCTTGAACGGAGAGCGATTGAAAATCCATGAAGCAATAACCTCTTAACAGGGTAAGCGATTGGATACAGTTGGACTGATGGTTAGACAGGGCCAAGCTGCATGTGAGCACCTGTGTGACAGCATTCTGAATCAGATTTTTTTGGAAAAAGCTGGCAAGCTTCAATTTCATATTTGACTGACATCCTTTTGGAGGAAAAGGAAAACAAAACCTTCTTTTTTTAAAATGTTATATGCAATGAATAGAACAAGTTACAGCTATGAACAGAGGTAATTTAATTCAGCTTTATATTTTAAATCTTCAAAATTTTAAATCTTGCCTAAATATATCCTGTGAAAAATAAATGATGTTATTCTCAGCTGGAAGTCACAGAGTCTAGGTGAAACCTAAAGGAAAGATGCACAGTAGTTGTGTGAAAACCCCGCTATTAAATTTAATTTCTTGAAAAAAATAGTGAGAAATTGTGTATGTGATCCTTCTTTCTTCAACAAATCATTAATAATCATAATATCTTTAATAAATGTGGCACCCGTGCTCTCTCCATCATTTTTACTTTACAAAAGAGCCCGCTGAAGCTGTTTCTCTTCCTAATTACCACTTCCTACCAAAACCTCTTAAATGTGTGACAAGTCTCATATAACTCCTAAACCTCGAAAAAAAAATGGGCTCATGATGAAGTTGGCAAAAGTAGTCCTTCATCACAGAAATGAGAGCAAGATTTTAATGACTATGCTAAGTGATGGCTACGGGGAGGAGGAATGTCTGAAAGCTCATATTTGTGTTGAGTCATTGCTGGAGAGTCCTTATCTCTCTTTGCTTTTCATCAGATCCACTCTCCCTGATGGGGGTAAAAAGAAAGTCACTATCTCTTTATTCTTTTCTACCCCATTTCCCTCCTCTTCTAAACACAGGAGACCAAATCCTTTAGCTTATTTTCTCTTTGCTTATTGGAGTTTGATTATTTCCTGTAATTTTTTTATTACCCTCAGCTGAGTGCTGATGTGAGCTGACGTCGCTCTATGAAATTGTGTGTAATAATTGGGGATAATGTTCACAGGATGTTTGGCATGGTGCATTGGAGAAGGGCGCTGCCATGACTACTGTACATAATTACAGTATGTTATCTCCCAGTTAATTGTGTGTAATGTCGCTGTAATTTGTTCTGTCATGTAACAACATGGAAATGTCTGACAATTTGAGAAAGCCTTCCAGGTCTGTGTTTTCAAAGTTTCCATGCCTAATCACACTTGATTTAAATGAACTGGACGTATCATCAGCTGTTTAAGCTCTGCAGAAGGTTAATCAGGACACCTTCTTTTGAATTAGGTGGGCTGGAAGAAGGATCTAACTCACCTTTTTACCCTTCATAGAAATCGCATAAAGTAATTCAAGCTGCTCATAAAGTGGTTCTGAGTGAGGAACCAGCACTGTAGCACAGTGTTTTGATGTGTTTTCTCTTCTTTTCTGTTTGTTCAGCCTTGGTCAAACCAGATCCCTCAAACACTCATGCATACACAGGCACGCACACTTTTTAAACTGCTTAATGGGTGTAGAGAAAGCAAACATCTATGTAGGAAAGTGTCCTGTCACAACAGCCTCTCCTTTAAATTCAGCTGGACAGACATCGCTGGGAATAGAAAAGAGGGTGTGAACTGTTTCGCATAAAGTTGGCTTGAAAAACAGTGTTTGTAGCAGTGCTGTCAGATTTGATACTGGTCCATTACTACTCAAAACCCCAAGTTTTGGGTGTCAGAAAAACTGAATGAACAGCTGAATGTGAGCCGTTATAGTTGTAGGATATTCATGTATATCAAAAATCTGCATGTGGATTTTCAGACAGGCCCTGCAGGTTTTAACACAACGTTCATATTCACTCAGTATGGAAAGCAGAAATGCAATGGACATCTTAAAGAGGCTAGAGCAGAAAGAGCAGAGCCAAACACTAAATGAGTGACTTTCACGTTGAAGCACTGCAGGATTAGATATCCAGTGAATGTGTGGAGCAGTATGCAGATGGACACAAGAAAAGAATAAAGTTATCTTGAGTTATTTATGGCTTGTTGACATGGGGTTAAGTGGTCCCACCAGAAATACACGTATCTTTTCGAGTCATTTAACCAGCAGAGAAAGAAAGCCATATCATCCGTCTCCTGACAGCAGATAAGATACGAGCTTCACTAGAGCACTGAATGTGAGGCTTTAATTTACATGTACATTATACATAAAACCCTTCCTCTGATGTGCTCAGAGAAGTGCTGATGTGTGCAACATTGCTGAGCAAATCTACAAAAGCACAAAGTTTCTCTGAGATCTTGGCTTACTGCCCTTTATTTCACTCCAGAGTGATGACCAAAGCACCATGGCAACAGCTGCTCGGTAAAAACAGACTAACAGAACCAGAGCCTTTTGTTTTATTGTGTCTGCTGCTCTGATTTCATGGTGCAGTTGAACAAGCTGTTATTATATGGAGACTTAAGCCAGATACGAGAGCCTGAAAATACCAGAAAACATCAGATCGTCTTCTGTTCCATTTAATTAGTTTCGCTGAAAATGCAAAGATCCTGCTGCAAATTGTCATTTTCAGGCTTAAATCCAGACAAATCTCCAGTGGGTAGGGAAGACGAGTTACGGTACATTGACGTGGGCCATAACTGCCACCTTTGGCCCTTTATTACGAAACAAGACTGTCAAACAAACAAAAAAAAGGTTGTAGATTTCTGTCAGAGTTCAGAAAGCGAAATAAAAAAGGCAAACCTTCAGGGTCTCACATTTCTCAAATCAATCGTGAAGCAGCTGTAGACACTGAATGCAAATGCGAGCGTCTTGCATTCATCTACAGGGAAGTATAAAAGGAAATGCTGAAGTCTGCTTATTGTCAGTTTTGCCACAGATGAGCAGATGGAGTCAGTTTCTCCATGGAACCCACGGGGAAGGCCAGACCTGCCACTTCTTCCCTCTCCCTGTCCTCTTGACGGTGCCAGCTCTCTGCCACCACAGGCGCAAACCAGTTTTCCTGTCACTCTAGGGCAAGAAGGGGGGGGGGGCATCTGTGATTTGCCCTCGTTTGCCTGGACAGGTAAAAAAGAAATAGTTGCCTTACAAATAGTTGATCCCATTTCCCGGCTGGCTTATGTGAACTGCCTTTGCACTGTTTTCCTCAACAGTAAAACCTCCTAGAGCCATAAGAAAGCACTCACAAACTGAGAGTACAGCAATGACTGAAACGTTTTCTCTCTCTCTCTGTGGAACACACATAAATGACCTTACATAAAGTTTCCACCAAATGAGATGGTTTCCTGGAATAAAAGCAACATGCGTAGAGCCTGCCTCTCTCTTCCCAGACACAGTTCTCCGGCTGGGAGGAAACCTGGAATCATTTTACCCCCCCGACAGTAAAAGAAAAGCCAGTCCCACAGAACGCCAACAGCGGGTCTTCTCTTCCTTTGTCTGCAGTTTTATTTATTTCTTTTTTTACTCTTCTAAATCAGCAAACCTGACCTGAAGTGTGTTGCGTGTGTGGGTGTTTCTGTGATGTGCTGGCACCCTCTGCTGCTGGCTGAGGAGAATGCTGCCGGTTTTTTTTTGAGGAATCGCATTCTCCCCCACAGCTTTCCTTTCCCGTCTGGCAGTCTGAAATAACTTCTCTAAATTGTATGCCCTACATTTAATCCCTGGAGTTTATCTACCTGCAAGTTCACAAGTCAACAGGCAACACAAATATTTTGTCACCAACATGAAGATTATGGAATCTGTTTCTTAAATCTGTTTTAGAATGTCGCCCCAAATGGTCTTTTTAGAGGCAATGATAAGCGAAGATCAGCTTTCTCATTAAGCAAAAGAGTTTTACCTTACATCTTTGTTGCTGGTGTACATTCTCAGACACAGTCTCTGGATTTTATTTAATTATAAGTCAATATCAGACCCAATTGTCTGTGATTTTGTGTAAAAACCAACTGGTTATAATGAAGCTGGAGTGAGTAGAGGTTATTATACAGCGAGACATTTGAGCTGTGCCGGTTTCTCTCCTCCCAGCAGTCATTTCTAAAGGGAAAAAACATGCCACTATGCAGGGGCTGACATGCAGGCATACAGCCTTGTTAGTGTAAAGCGTTGTTTCCATGTGCATGTGTCCAAGAAGCTAAAGCTTTTGAGTATAATTCAACCTCATTTTTCTGAATGTCACTCGTTGCTGAATATAAGGAAAACAGATTTAATTGGAAATCTTAATTATGTCATCATTTGCTGAAATCTTTTTGACATCTCATGATTTTAGCATGTAAGCCCAGAGTCCGAGGGAACTCTGGAAAAATATAAAAAATGATTAAAGATGGAGATTTCTGTGAGTCTTCTCTTTAAGGTTCTGATATTTGCTTTACACACTGAGTATTTAACTGCAGTTTAAATGTATGTATATATAAAAAAATCAAAATATATTTAACTGATTATCTGATGTAAAAAATGTCACCGTATAGCATTGCTCAGTGTTTAGATACACAGCAAACCACCTCCAACACTCTGCCTACACACAGATGCAAGAAAATTGCACATAACCCACACACTTATAAGGGTTAAAAGCAACCATCATTATCTTTGAAATACAGACTCGTCCCTGCACAAAAGGTGAGGTTTACACCAATCAATATGGCAGTTCTAATAGAATCTCTCTTTATTCCTTTTAACTGTGCTTTAGATCACTTTGATAGCCCTCCCCCTAGGCTGCTGTTAACCTTGATTCAAGTGTCTTTGGTGCATTCCTATCTCTTTGAGCTGACCTGCATTAAGAGCTGGAGTGGAAATGGCTGCTTTGATGCCTTTACGCTGCTTCTGCTGCACTCTGACTCGCCTCCAGCTATACAATGCACTTCAACACAAGACCGTCAAAAATCGTCTGAGAGGCGCAAGCGCAGCAGAGGGTGTAATGTGCGAGGGCGCATTGCATGTGAGCATGTTTGTGTCTGTGTTCTTCTCTGTAAGTGAGCAATGAGAGTCAGAGGCCAGCATGTGGTTATCTGCTTCTCCTGTACATCTCCATCCTCACCCGCCCACGATAGTTTATGCTCCCTTACCAAGAGACACTGGCCCCGCCCCCTCTGATCCACACATAAACAGGCCTGCAAGTGGCCTGGAGAGTAGACCACCTCTGCAGAAGGAAGCTAGTGTGGGGATTGTTTTGATGGAGACTGGGCTGAACGGGCGTCCTCTCTGTGTGATCGTGACCTTTGTTGCTTTTGTCTGGTGCTCTGCAGACTTTTCCTCTGACCTGGAGGAGAAAAACAGCAAGAAGCCCACAAAGTAGATTGCTGCTTCGGCTGTTGTAGCTGGTCAGCTACAGTGGGCAAAGATAAGATCTACCAGCGTCTCATTTCATGAGCTGCTTAAAAGTGATAGATGTTGTTCCATGATGTCTCAACTTTGTTAACATCCCACCATAGCAGCTGCAGTGGACCAGCCTGGTCCTAATCCTTTGACCTGCTGTGTTATAAGCACCTTCCGGCACTGTGTCACCATTTTATTAATTTATTTATATTTAGCGAAGTGAATCTTTGATTAATGTTCTCGGGTGTTTTGCAATGTGGATAAAATCAGATGAGTAAGGGCCATTGTAAAAGGAGTTTGTGCTGTACAAGGTCACATTTCTTTAATCAGGGACTAGTGGTTAATGTGAAGTCTTAATTAGCCTAATTTGTGCCAATATTCAAAAATCAGTCTGAGAACAAAAACAGAAAACATGTGAGAACTATTATTTGGACTTCAGCTATCCTAGCACAGAGGACGGCATCCATCCATCATCTACACCAATTATTCCTAAAAAAATGCAAAAACATTTATCTCATTGTAATTATGAATTATCATTAATATTTGTATGAAATATACTGTACTCATTTTGCAGTTCAACATAATCCTAACCCACTGAAAGTGTAAATATATTTTTCAACAGTTTCACTTGAAAAGAATGACAATCTCTTGATGATGTTGGTTAAATGATCTAAATAACAAGCCATAATTATGGGGAACAAAGGACTAATTGAAAAAGGCTGAGCAGAGCCATGTTGTCTTCATCACAGAAATTAAATGGCAGAAAAACTCAGCTTCACTATTGGAATTTCACAGGAATGACAAGATGTTAATATATTTTTAGAGGAGCTGTGTTTGCAGCTTAAACATGGAGCAGGGTTACACGTGTACTCGCACCAGTGGAGTGGCTGGATTTATCTCCAGGAGATTGATTTCTGTGAAGGGCCAAGTTGGAGAGCCTACATTGCAGGTGTGTGTGTGTGTGTGGGAGGGGGTTGGAGTCAGCGCTGCATTGATTTTTGTGACAGGCCAGAACTGAATGAGAGCTCAGGACCATCAACATCCACCTCTTCAGTGACCATTTTGCACAAGGTTCTTTTACAGCATTTACCAGAAAAATGCTGTTTCAGTCTAACAAAGCTGTAAATACCACCTCTACTCCTGCCAATGCATGTAAGTGGTCTTATGTGGTTGAGGAGCGTGCACCATCTTTATAGTGAGAATTAAAATAAAACCGTAAGACTAACTGCAGAGATTTATAATTAAAAAAAAAAATAGAGTTCATAACCATTATGTTTCCCTGGGTAATTATTTATCTTCTGGGTAAAATAAAAGATGCTTGCAGGTGGTCATTAATCAAGCTGTGGTGTCAAAAAAGAGGATTTTAAAAGGTGTAATTGGTGAGAATGGCCACTTAAAGTAATAACATGCGAGTTCACCAAGTATATAATAATCTTTATTGGTAAATTAAGTAATTGCACAATTAGGGACACTCATGCTGTTTGTTACTTGACAGTGCAGCAGGTCACTGCGAGCACAGAGAAATCTATCTGGGATTGTTTGCTAGTTCATAACCAAAACCACCCACACAAGCGTCTAATTATAAATTACATCTTTATTCTCTGCTCTCTGCTCCAGTAGATTTGTTTAACAGCTTGCGCCTAATTTCCTTCAGTACTTTTTTTCGGTGTATGCACACAGACACACACTCGCAGAATTCAGGGGTGGCACGTGTTGTGATTGTTGGTTTACTGGAAGGTCACTGATACTGCATTCTGTCTGGGGATTAACATGTTTCACAGTTTTCAGAGCATCCACTTTAAAGGGATCATGTGCCTGATGAAAAAGCTGAGGTTGGCGTATGTGATCCGCTTTTCCCTGCGGGGGGGTGTGTGTTCGTGTGTGCATACAGCACCTTGTGGCTTTGCAGCAACTGATCCAGACCCACATGCCTCATTTACAGTCACCATTCAGGTTTTCACAGCTTGCTAAACTCATCAAAGCCTCTTACGAACCAACCTTGAAGAAGAATCTGTGGAGAGAATGGCTGATACATGCAGTCAGTGTTCGTTGTAGTAAAAAGGGTTTTACCTCCGAACCACTTGGTTTGTGATTTAATCTTTTAATTTCATGATGAAAGGCATTGTGTTGATTAGAACCAGTCATATGCGTCCTTCAGCGTATCAGGGACTAGTGTTGACAATTTAAAGCAGACATTGAACCCAAAGACCAGGCTTTGGGTTGGGGTGTCAGACTTCTTCCGCCTACACAAATGCTGTCTATGTGTTTTTGCTTTTGCTTTCTAACAATCCTACATAGAGCTGTTTTACTGTGGGCACCAAAAGGACACTGGAAATGTTTGTTATTCCCCTTTAGTCCATATTTCTGATGGTTATTGGCAGTTGGCGTTTGCTCAAGCTGCGGGGTCGTGAGTTTAAGAAGGCCGGTCTGGTATTGGTCAGTAAAGATGCCGGCCGGCCTTGACTCTCCTTCCAGGCAGCCATCCTGTTACTGAACATTTGACCTACAGCCTCCCTGCACACCACTAACCCCGTCTCTTACTTCACATGTCTGTGAGCAATTAGTCTGTGTTTATCTCAGTTTCCTGTTTTCATTTGATCTTTCCGCCTAGCGTTTCGGGGACAGCTGGTTTTGGAGGTTACTTCCCTTAAAGAAGAGAAGGGAAGGGGAATGCGTGCAAAGGCATTCAGTAGTGCAGTTGAGCTGAAACATTACGGCTCTGGCATTGGCTCATGCATCTGAAACTGATTGTAACAGGGAACGTTTCTCCTCCTCGTTCTATTCGCTGTTCTTTCTGGGGCCCATTATTCCCCCCCTCAACCAGACCTCTGTCCAAATGACCTGCCGACTTGTGTTTGGAAATGAGTTCCAAATTGAATCCTGTCTCATGACTCAGAGGGACAGTCTGCGTGTGATTAATGTGTCCAGGTCTGTTTTTGCTGTGTGTTTTTTTTCCATGCTGTAGTTATTTCTTCATGCTTTTAAGCGATTATGCACATTAAACTAGGCATTTGCAGGAATTGGACAACTAAATGGATTCTTGCATGACCATGGATTATTAACATTGTTTTTTATTGTTATTTGTTAACATTTTTAATAATCAGTTAGTACCGTTATGTCACAGGGAAATGGTTTCTGATTTTAATCCCCATTGGCGGGGGGGCCTTTCGTATGGTCTGTACCCCGCCTCCCACCCAGTGGTAGCTGGAACCCGACTAGGAATATTAAGTTGCATCACTGAATGTGACAGGTTTTATTTTTCTAAGGTAGCAATGTGCATTAATACTCAATATCAGCAGGCTACCCTGATTTCCTGTGACCAAGATGGGACTGTTGGACTATCTCAGCATCAAAGACACTAATATCTACGTGGAAGGCAGGAAATGGCCTTTGTGTTGCTGGTCTATAGAGCCTGGGGAGAGGAAGAGAGAAGACATGCAATGTGCTGTGCCTTTGTTAGGCTGTTGCCTCCTCAGTGATATAGAGAGGAGGTCCAAACCTGGCAGACAGACACTGTCCCTCCCTCACCACGCACGCTCCCTGTTCGTAGGTGAAGTGGGGGTAAACACATGAGCAAATGAAGCTCTTCCCTCCATATTCAGCTTTTTCTCTTTCTGTTTTACATTTAACACAAAATAACTGTTTTAGCCCCTTTTAGTCCCAAAGATTAAAGTAACTTCTGAGATGAGTGCTTCGCAGGAACAGGAGAGGGTAATGTGGGGGGGGAGGAGGGGGGGGTGGTCCATGTTCTCCCATTCATACTTACTTACTCTTTGTTTTTTTCGCGTGCCAGCATGTTTATTGGAAAATTGGAGCACGGCTGTGGAGTTGTAGCTCTTGGGGGCTGAACATCTGGGATGCTGTAGACAGAAAAGAAGGAGGAGGAGGCAAACACGCAAATACAGAATCTGACTTGGTTTCATATGACCTCATCTGCCATGCACCCGGGCATACTTCAGTAAGCATCTGCAGCCATCACTGTCAAGTCTGCACACATAGACATGTCCACACTAAACACACCAACTCATTTAGGTCTGTCTCAGCCCCCAGGAGAAGCACCGGTGGGGCAGCTAGTGTGCAGTTAGGCAGCTCCAGGCCCCCTGCAGGCTTCTTAGGCTCCTCTGTTTGGCACTCTGGGAGAAAGGTATTCCACATAGGGGAAATCAAACTGAGATATACTGTCAAACCACCACTATTGGAGTCTGAATGCCAGTTTATTGTTCACTCTCTCTGCAGTTCGGTGCCTTCAATGCTCCTTAACCTAATATTATTCCACTCTACTGCCACAAATACTGCTTCAATGTGATGTCTTTCTAATCGGTAGAGAGCCAAATGAAATCAAGAAACGATGTAATTACTTTTAATTATGCAATATATCCCTTAACAGGATTATTAAAATGACCCTAACTTAATCTTTTTAGCAGTGTTTAACTCTGTGTGATGCATAATTGCTCTCTGAGCAATGGATTGATACCTTGAAGTACTTTGTCTCTTCAGTTTTTTTTCCCCAACTTCGATTTTGGCCCACTAAGCACTTGAAACTCTGCTGTCTGGGCGCAGCAGTGGCCGAGGGGGACATGGCCAAACATAGGCATGTGTGTGGGAAGTGAGCAACTAGGCAGGCTGTCACTTAGCATTACAGGACTACCGGCTCCCCGTGGGTGACGTGAGGAGAGCGGAAAGTGATAAGAAGGAAGAGAAAGAAGACTATGGACGAGAAGGCAAGAGTGAAGCAAACCAAGTAACGGCAGCCCACACACCATAACACCCACCCAGCCCGCAGCAACACCGAGCCTAGGAAACCTGCTGTTTGTTTTTCTTTTGATTAGACCAACCGCAGATGGAAGGCCCACCTGACAAGACTTGACTGCGGGCCATTGAAAAAGAAAAAAATATGCCAAAAGGAAGAGGTTAAAGACTCTAGGGTATAAGAGACAAAAATAGCCTATACTGCAAATGTTTACTGCGAATAAGAGTTCTCTCTCTATTTGTTGTTTTTTAAGTTTTTGTGGTAAAAAAGGCTAGTTACTTTGTCGAAGCGCAAAATGTCTGCCGTGATTAGGACACAGCTACGTTCTGCAATGGCTTAATTTGTGCCATATAACCGTAAATTGACAGTATTCAAAAGCAAGGAACATCAGAGACGGTTTTCTATTTTTTAAACAAGACTTTCTCCATTTCAAACACTTTTGATTACTTTATTGCTCCTCGTAAATGACTCATGTAACTCTTTGGTGATGTCACGCTAAGGCAGATATTCTGCCAGAGCGTGTGTCCACTGGCACAAGCTTTGGGCCGAAGATTTGCCAAGCTAATTATGTCCTCATGGATCCTGACGCAGTGACACCACTGGGTCCGATTGCTTTTGTTTATAGCCCACTGCTTTGCTATGGCAGAAGGGTTTCCTCAGTTTAACTCAGGAGCTGCCAAATTTGGCTAAATACTTTTGGGTACAGAAGCCCATTCTAGTTGGCAGACATCTCATCATCCAAGGTAACATAATTATATACACAGTAGAGTTTTTGTGTATGAGATCTGGGCCTGTGTGCCGAGGGGAGCGGCAGAATATAAACATTGGCTGGGTGGCCCAGCCTTTGTCTTCGCTTTGGCCTGTTTAGTTCGTAAGCCCTCACAGTAGGTGACTTTGCTTTTAAAGGTATACAATGCACTAAATGTTGTGAGGACTGCCCAAGCCTACAGTCTCTGACATTTAAGGTTGTAACAAAATTAGAAGGTGTTGTTAAAAAATGAATAGAAATGTTTATTTGAAATGTGCATGAAGGGTAAATGTCATGGAATCTGAACATCTGATAGAAGTCGCATGTAGAAAAGCACTTTTTGTCCAACAAACTGTCAAAGTTCTCCAACGTACTTAATTGAGGTTACTTGTATGTTTTAACCGAAGCCTTTTTTGGGCTCTGTGTAAATGTAAACCTCTTAAGATTTGGTTCTGAAGGTGTGTTCCAACCAGCCTCAAAGGTCCCTTAGAGGTCTTTAGCTGAATATTGAAGATTGCATTGATTAAAAACACTGAATTGTTCTTTACTGTATCAAGACTCATGAATGAAAGGAGGTTTGCATGGCTGCTTTTATTCTGAGTTTCGGACTTGGAATAAGTTCCAGCAACTGGAAAGTTTGGCTTAAAATATCTAGATTTTTCATATGATTAAATCAGGTCGTCAAGGACATCAATAATTAGATTAATTCTTGGCTGGATTAGATACAAATAGCAATTTGGAACCTGACGGTGACATTGTTGCAGTGCTGCACGTAATTGAAGCTATCATGCAGAGCTGAACTGTGACCTGCATGATCTGGGCATTACTACTTTTGACGTAACATTTTAGAAGAGCATTTGTTCAGCTGTCAAAGTGCATTTGGCTGGTGGGAGCAGTCCGCCTTTGGAGTCAGACCAACATCGCAGGCTACTGTCAGTGAAAATCACAAAGCAGACAGCGTTACCTCACAGAGGACAGAAAACACAATGGAAACACACAGAAGAGGGTTAAACAAGGTCACGCTGGAAGAGTTTACCAGTGCATAAAAGCAAGCCATAGGAAGCACTGGGGGGAGACATTGATTGTGCAATAAGCTAAATAGGGGTAAATAGAAAAAGAGCAAGAGAGGCTTAGAAAGGAAGCATATGGGATAGAGAAAGACGAGGACATTTGAAGACAGGGAGAGGGAGAGGGCTGCGGTCGGTGCTTTAGTCTTAAGAGTTTACCCACTTTAAAAGGGAAACATCCCTCTGTTGCTCCTCTGCTGGCATCTGCCACCACTGCTGAACACAGCTGAAGCCCATCTGAGGAGCTCTCCTGTCAGCCTTCCAATTTCGCCACACAGCACTCACACACACACACACACACACACGCACACACACACACACACACACACACACACACACACACACAGCAAACTACACCACAAAGACGAGGGAGAGAAAGAAACAGTAGAAGGCTCAGAGGCTTGAAGTCAGAGGCAGAGCAAGAAAGAACCAACAGAAAGACTTGCGGGATAAGGTGGCTCAAACATTTGAGTGCCACTGTCTTTGGAGGAGACGCAGACGTTTACTTGCCTGTGTGCAGAGTCAGGAACGGACGACAGAAGGATGATCAAGTCCAGTTGGTTTTATGTTAAGTTCAAGTACAACGAGAAGGTAGGTGTAAATGTATATTCCTCCCAGCCTGATTCCTCCACTCCATACAATGCTAAAGCTAATATTGATGCAAGTTACATCATTTATTTATTCATATATACATTTCCTCTGTCTCTGTTTTAAGTTCATTGTGGAATTTATTTCTTTAGGCCTGTAGAAAATGGGACCTGAATAATTGGCTCTCTGAGCAGGTTTGCCCCGTGGGAATATCGACTCCCGGTTGCTGACAGTGCTTTTCTTGTAAATACAGTATTTCACTTCACGGGAGCTTAATAAACTGCAAATGGGTTATGTCTAACACCATTTGTCTGATAGCATTGTTGTTTCTTGGGGTTTCCAGAGAGCCTGTAGAAAATCGTTTTAATTGTTCCACTTGTTTGTTACAGGAAGAGGATTTATTTCAAACATCCAGTTCATTAAGCAGCTTACATGCTGACTTTTTCTACCTTTGTCTTTGTCACTTGGATTTTTTTCTGGTCTTAACAATGACTTTAAACAGTTATTGATTTTTTTGCCTGTCTTGATCTGACGTCACAGTAGACTGGTGTTGGCACTGATCCTCATGGTGTGATGTCTCAGGCACAGGGTGGGCTGTAAACGCTCCTGGTGTAGATGTACGGGCTAAAAAGGGGACGACCCTATCGTGTGATGAAGCACGGCAATGAAAATTTAATGGCATTTGTGATCTCATCATCTGGCCATTAGATACTGTAACCTAACGGCATTAGTACACATCCTGTTTGTCTTCTCTGTGCTGATGGCACTGCTGTGCCTTTTCCCAGCTGCTAATACTTTCTGCCTGGCTAATAAAAGTAGCTGCTGCTGGAATTGCCTTCAGTCAGGTCACTCAGAATTTAATCAGTGAGACAGTCCACCAGCAACCATCTAATCTGCCGTTGGTTTTTGCATTCACTGTCTGTATCGGGACTGTTTTGGTGGTAACTGCCTTGCTGATCAGGTTCTCCTGTTAGCATCAGGTGTCTGCCCTGTAGCATCAATAAAGCTATCTTATTACATAAAATATGGTCTCCCACTCTGTGGTCACAGTTGGTTGGAACATTTTATGCCATAAAAGTCCAGGAAGACTCGCAGTTCATTTGGTTGACTGTCATTTCCATCATCAAGCTTATCACATAAGATAAGTTGGTGTGTGCCAAGAGGCCACATGGCCTCTGTTTGTGCCCTGGGTGCTCCGTTTCCATCTGGTCTGCCATTTTGTACTTGTGCAGTCTTGAGGTGTAGAAGGGAGAAGATGTCCGCCCTTTATCTTTTACCATCAGATTTTTTTTAATGGTTCCTTTTATGGTTCCTTTTTATGGCTCTTCAAATAATGTTTTCGTGGCTTAAGAATGGCTCCTTAAAGAGCCAGCTTCTTAACTGTGAATGAAATGCTTTCCATTTCAGAGCACACTTGTCCATAAATTGGAGATATACAGGTTAAGAACGGAGAAGGCCACACATGAGCTCTTATTTAGCAGAGGAGCTTGTTACAAACCAATAAACTAAGGTGTTAGGTCACAGAAAAGCAGACAGAAACAGCAGTGAGGGCGAATGCATAGACTGTAGGCTGTAAATCGGAGGGGATTTAGGCTGCAGTTGATTCCTATGTCAAAACTAATTAAGCTTGATTATATATTCCAGACATTTACTTTAGTCCTCTGTATCATGACTAGCAGGAAATGCTTAACATTGCAACAGCTGTGTGTTCATCCATGTTATTCATTTATACATGAAAGATTTAGAGGTGAGATATAACCTTGTCATTATGGTTTCTGTCTCACAGACGAAGCCTGCTTAGTCATCCCAGCTCGGCTGTAGAGTAACACAGAAATAAGTTCCTCTTATGTAAAAACTCTGGTTGTCAGGTTATGGTCAGAGTTGAGCTGTAACTCCAGTTCAACTCAGCTGTGCTTATGATCATGCAGGGCTTTTTAATTGGACTGAAAACAAACCACCTTCACAAAGGGTCCTGCTGCAGTTTTCATTGTTCTGGGATAGATTGGAAAAGTTTGTGTTTTGTTTGAATTAAGTTTTTATTTCTTAAGGAGAAACGGTGTCTATTGTAACATCGTCATACCCTTATTGATGTTCTTGGCTGTTTTAGATTTTTTCGTTGATGAAATTATTAACTATATCTGCAGACTCTGTATGGTGCGAATGTTCTATTTCTGTAATCTTTCTCCAGTTTCTGTGTTCCAGTTGAAGGAAAGTATGCACAACAGCAGAGTGTGTGTGTGTGTGTGTGTGTGTGTGTGTGTGTGTGTGTGTGTGTGTGTGTGTGTGTGTGTGTGTGTGTGTGTGTGTGTGTGTGTGTGTATGCGTGTGTGGGTGCTTCTGCAGGGAAAGCTGTGTCAGTGTGGAAGGGCTTATGCAGTCGTCTGCTCTTCCTGCTCCCAGCTGCCTCGCCTCAGGAGCAGCCAGCCTTGGTGTGATTACTTGTGATTGACAGACTCGCTCTCAGCAGTATGCGAATAGGAAGTGACCTTAAACAAGCAGTGCCATTTTTGACTGAGTGCCTGTCCCCCACCCTCTCAGCCCCTCAGCTCTCTAAAGAGATAGAGTGGGAAGGGCACAAAGCAACGTGGCCTCTGGGTCAAGAACACTGGGTCATCCAGCTATGGGGTAAGGGTAATTGCTACCCCAGTGTGTGGGCATATGTCCTCTGGTGACAAATGAGGGAAGTAGATTGCTGGGAGGCGGTGGTTATGTTCCTCTGAGTGGAAAGAGAACACAACACCGAGGTTCTGCTCTGTGTCTGCAGCCTGCAGCTCTTTGTCTTCTTAGCCAGAGCCAAGACCCCCAGTAGGGCAACTCAGAGGCCACAGACCCACAGAGGTTAAACAGCGACCTGTCTCACACTGGACTAATTCAATATAACACACGCTGAGTGCCCTGTCATTGGTGTGTTAACTTCCCAGGGCCAGATGGCTGTTCTCAACAGACTTTTGTCTTGTAAGCCTCTTGACTGATGGCTTAGTGGGAGAACAGTGAAACAGTCGGAGCCTCCTCAGGTTGTGAATTATCTCCGTGCAGAGTGAAAAATGGTATAGTTGTCAGATCAGTGATCTGTCCACCTCATCCGACAGATACTGAAATATTTCAAGAGCTGTTTACGCATTCAGAGACCTCACATGTCACTTGAAAGTGTGACCTCCTGAGGGCACCTCCTGACAGCAGGATGAGCTGAATTCTGTGTGGACAGCAAGAATAGGACCGAGGATGCCGAATGCTAAACGCATCCCAGTGCCACAGCGATTGACTTGAATTGGGCCCAGAATGATCTTCTGTCAACACGTATTTCAAACATGTATGTAGGAAGAGGCGCCGCATCAGCGTAGACTGGAGTTTAAAAAGTAGCTCAGTACCTCTGAGCGCAGCAGATCTTTTTCTGCTATGCGTTATTAGGGTGTTGCTTTTGTCCCACAGAAGATTTCAAACTGTAGATTTTATAAATTAATTATGCTAAACAGAGCCCAATAATTTAATCAATTCAAATGCTGTCATTCGGACCAAAGTTTTTCCTAAATGAAACAACTTCCTGTTGCATTTAAATCTCAAGCCAAATCCTGAATGTCTTGATCTGTGAGCATGTGTTGGCTGACAGCATGTGTCTGTCTGATATATTCCCAGAAAGATTTTCAATAAGTTTTTTTTTGTTGGTATAATTAATGTATATTGCATTCTTGGTGGCAGCTAATTAATGGGAAAGCAGCCAGATAAGATGTCCCAGATGTGAGTTTCTGCTCAGGCTCAACTCTACTGTCCTTCTTGTTCCCACGTAGGCTGAGGATGAGGAGTGTATATTGACTTTGTATTTACTCTGCCTGTGTGCGGGGCTTTGTTTGTTTAATCTTAGAGGGCGACTATAATGAATGTGAAACAGAGTAGGGTGAAGGTTGTCATTAAGGGAGGCTTATTGCAGTCTCTGATAAAGCCACAGTATATTATCTTATATGATAGACACACAGAGCACAAATCGCTCATGGGTGGTATCACCTATTTCAAACATAAATTAGGGAGCTAAAACCAATGATAGACGCTCCTGTGGGCCCGCTGCATCGAGAAAATCTTCGAGCTCTGTGGGAGTCTGCAGGGTGGTTTGCAACTTGCCTCGAGTTTTGATCAGTGCTTCATAGGATTCATCAAGTGAAACCAACCCGATAGCAAAAGCTGCTCCCTTTTTCCTCAAATAATGCATGAGGTAATCTCCATGAAAGTTTTATCCCTCTGCCTATCCATCCATGCTTGGAGGACTTTAATGAGAGTTTATTGGAGCCATTTTAGCCAAACTAGTTTAATTTATTAATGCTTAAAAGCTGGAACAGTAAGAAGCTTACAAGACTTTCGACCTCGCCAATGCTTCTCGCAAGGGTTTTTTTTGCCTCTCTTCCCCAGAACAGTTTCTTACCCTACAGACACATTGGAATTCTAAGAGGGCACCCCACTGCTTGCTGAAGGGATTAGTGGTAAATCCCTGCAAACTCCAGATGTTTCCTCAGGCAGCACACAGCAAGGAAGCATCACCCATACCCTGTAAACATCTGTCAGACAAAAGCCCCCACCACAGATGAGACAACAGAAGATTAGTGGGAGGAAAGTAGCTTGACTAGTCAGATTTTCACTCTTTCAGATCTGTTTGTCCGAGATGAGCTTGGCGCAGCGTCTCGTGTGTCTGCTTATATTAAGCTTCAAAGTGGACAAGTGTACGCTGCGACTTAAATATTCGCCGGTTAAATGGATGAGAAGGCTCTCAGAGCCGGATAATAATTTTGGCAGGATTAGAATCATTAAGTATTGCTAAATCCAGAGCTTCTCTTGGAGGATCAAATAGTCATTTTCTTTTTTCTTTTTTTCTTTTTTTTTTAAAAGGGCATTTTTAGTTGTGGTTTTAATGTTGGAGAAAAAATTGAAAATTTTCAGACAGTTTCCTTTATGTGCGTGTGTGTGTGTGTGTGTGTGTGTGTGTGTGTGTGTGTGTGTGTGTGTGTGTGTGTGTGTGTG
>JABUIW010000024.1:3427106-3491744 GCA_013363375.1 Menidia beryllina
TGAGTGGCTGTCTCTGTTGAGGCCCTGGGCGGGATCTCATATCCCCCTGCCATGTTTGTGTTAATTTACTGGATGTAAACACAGTGAGTGGGCTGTAACAAGACAGTTCGGGCCTCTGTGCCGCCGCTCTCTAGCCTCCTCAGTGGGACACTGAATGAATCCAGGGAGCGGCTGACCAGTGTCTGGATCACTGAACAATTGCAAGAGAGAAAGCAGGAGAGAGCTTGAGCCCTCAGTGTAGCCGCCAGGGACATGCCTGACAGATGGATGGAGCGAATGACTGAATGCTTAGCCAACTGGAAAGATAACTTTAAACCGTGCAGGCCACATGGTTTTTCCTGTCCCCTTTCATCTCCATCTCTTACATATGTATAAAACCTCAAGGAAGAAGATTTTCCATAACTCAAAGATTAGGGACAAATAAAATTGTCTCTGTACAGCTTCACTGCACCTTAGAGTCGATATTTAAGGGATATTACTGGCAAAGAGGGGGCTCTGCCTTCCAACCTCCCAGATACATACCATAAGTGCATTTCTTATTCACTTTGGCATTTATTGGAAACCTTTTGAAAGATATCTCTGTTTGCAGGGGGGTTTCAGCGTGCTCAGTGTTTGCAAGTCATGTTAATCGTCAGTCAAAGGGCATGACCACCCCATCATGACCAACGCCCAGTCTGAGAGCCTTTGCCCTGCACTCGGATCGTTTGTTAAGCCTGCTCTGCTTCATCATCCACTGAAATGTTTTCTTTAAATCATGAATGAGAACATAATTTCATGCGGGTGAATCAGCGATCTGTGCTGGTAACAACTGAGTTGCCCTCTGCTGGCTACTTGAAGAAATGCAGATTAAGTGCACATCCTGGCTTCATTTTTCTGGCTGGAGGGCCGGTATTGTTCTTTGATGTAGGTCTTTAAATGCTTTCTTACTCATGCCATCTAGGTGTCTATTATTCTCAGTAAAAACCAAGCTGTGACTGTCAATTTAGAGTTCAATCGCGTTCATTTGCTGACACCAGTTTTTGAGGACTGAGTATATTACTCGACTTTGACCATTGCCTCCTTGCCTCTGTGTGCTATGCTGACAACTGCTCTTAATGACTGTTTGAAGACTCAAAGTCTTGAAAACGCCTGTAACAAGTTTTCCATTAAAGTGAGACGCATCAATACATTATGAATTGCAGCCATATTTTTCAGAGCTTCTTTCCTTGGTGTTCGCACCCAGTAAGCATTGGACTTTACTGTGACTGGGCTTCATTTTCTCCTCAGAGGATTCTTCTCAGGGCTCATTAGCCCAAGCTAAACTCCCTCTGGAATGCCGGGTCCTGTCTGCCTTCTGCTGCTCGCAGGCAGCTCTGGTTTCAGCCTGCTGGATGGCTGGCCACAGGGATGGTTCCCAGAGTTGAGCTTTCTGCGCTGCATGGGCACCTGGTACCTTGGCTCAAAGAGCCTTCTGTTGGCTGGAGGACACTCTCATGCAGGGCTGGGTCACTCCACGCAGGCCCTCACACACAGAAAGGCAGCCTGGCAGTGTAAGCTATGGGGAACGTCACAGATTTATGGAAGCTGGATCGCATGCTGCAGAGTGCTTGAGAGCAAAGCTGAACAATAGCCTGTTGTTGGATTCTAAACATCTGTAACTGTTTGGCAATGTACATCTATGCTTGTATTGCCCACAGGAACAATCATATGCTTTTTATTTCATCACCTCCCTCACTGAGGTTTGGCTTAAAATCTTCCCAGCCCAGCCAGACACACCTGGGCCCATTCCCCAGTTCAAGTGCTGCTGCTGCCCTGCTCATGATTCAGTGGTGAAACACCGAATGTGTGTTTTCTGAGTGTGACCGCTGTAGTTCCCATCCCTGGCAGATTTTTTCTTTCTTTTTTTCTTTGGTTCTGGTAAAAAACTTTTACTGGTGAGGTAGGGGTTGTGAGTGGGAGTTGGCCAGATGAAAGTGCATTTCAAAGAGAAGCAGCCATCTGTCAGAGCAGGCAGCCAACAGCTGGTGGAGGAGATGCAAGATGTCTGAACAAAGACTGACAAGATGGAAGATGGCAGGAAACAGATTTTCCTCTCTTTCTAGCCCTCCTGGAGGAGAAGATGTTGACCATTGGAGCGCTGTGATGTCTCTCAGTCTCCAGATGCCGGCTCTGCTCTGCTCTACTCTAATCTTCTTACCTTCTTGCCTGCTTTCTCCTCTCTTCTCCCCGATGCATTACTGAAGAGATTCTTTAATCGGGCTCTTCGCTGCTTAATTTGTTAATTTCTGTTGCACTCAGCAGAGAGTTTCCTATCTCTCATATGCATTTAAGTGCAAATTTCATTATTTCTGCTGAAATTACAGAGCAGTAATTCATAGCTGATGCTCTTTAATGATACTAATTATGCCAACATTTACTTGATGTAAAACTTTCTTGCATTGCAGAATTTTAGTTGAACCTAAATATTACATTTTGTGAATTATTTAGCCTTAGTAATTGACCTGCTGCAGCTTAAGTAGATACACATCTCTCTGCTCATTTGCTCAGATAAATGAAGTGGTGTGAGTTGTGTTAAATAAATTTTTCGGAAATGAGCACAGGGCCTTGTGTTAATTAGTGTTACAGCACAAGCCTCGTTACATCAGGTCCTCTCTCCCTACTTAGCTCGGCCTATTCCCATTTGTGCCTTTATCCCCTGCACTGTTAATTTGAAAGAAAATGCAGTCTGTTTCTAAATAGAGCAGTGGTGCACACTAGCTGAAATCATTAAGCCCATTTTCTGCCAGCTTAGCTGTTGAAATGCCTGTAATGGAGGGAAGGCAAGAGTGTTTTTGTCTACTCTTTGTATCCACAGTGTGATGTGTGACATCGGCCAGTGTAATACAGTAATGGCTCTAATTGTCTAATCACTTTAATATGTAGTCTTTGCTCTCGGACATGATGAGGGCAAAGGGAGCTAATAAACAGTGATTACTGTCGCTTGAAATCAGCACTTTAAAGGAGGGAGAAATATTAGCAGCAGGAAGTAGACTCATTTTTTTTTGTCTTTTCCACTTTTTTTCTGCCCTTGATGCGTGACTGTAAAGGGATGCTTGGTGGCAGTGACAAGTCATCTCGTGGTTGCAAACAAGTGATGGAATGACAGAAAAAGAGGTTTAAAAGCGGGTCAAATTCAGAGTACGAGCTGTCATGTCCGGATCTTGTCCCCTCGGTCAGCTAGATTGACGAGCTGCCAGCCTGACCAGCTTCCACTCTGTGGATCAAAGGACGAAAGGGGAAAAAAACACAGCAGCGTTTTCACTTCAACCAGCCAACTGTCTCTGCCTGCTTCTTTTTCCTATATTAACTTTGACATCGAATTTGACGTATAAACAAGCGGCTGTTGAAAACAGTGTAACGGTTACTGCAGGTTCCATCTCTGTATACCCACTGTGAGTCATGATGGATAGCTTCATGCTCAGAGGGCAGAAATTAAGAGTCACAGTGAAGAACAGGAGGTGGAACAAACACGCCAGACACGTAGTTGCTTCATAAACAAAAGATGAACGGCAGTGTTTCTATTAGCTAAGTGTATTGCATAAAGCTGTATAACTATAGAATGGTGTCTGAGTATAATATCAATACATATATAGTTTAGCCACTAAGTCAGAGCCAGTTGCTGGTTTATCTCATTAATTTCCTGGAGTGCTTTCCTAATCTGTGTGCTTAAAGCAAATCCAGGACAGTAAAGATAGAAGGTAAATAGTTTAATTATTTGATTAGTTCATGGATGTGGGAGTCCTTGCACGAATCAGATCCATGCATAGATACACTGCATCAGTGGTTTCTGATTTTATTCAATGTGCAAAATGTGCAGCTAATACTTGGCTTTATTTTTCACTGGAAGGGAAGGAGCAGTTTGAGGCATTTCATTCATGTCAATCAAGGCTTTATTATCCCACATCAAACTGTAAACCGGTTCAGTACAGGTGAGGAGACACCAGATCTGATTTTCTCTGTAGTAATCCATGAGCTCACAGTTGTCTTTTGTTTTCAGGGGGGCAAGGTAAGGATTTCC
Source organism: Menidia beryllina (assembly GCA_013363375.1). Taxonomy (NCBI): domain Eukaryota; kingdom Metazoa; phylum Chordata; class Actinopteri; order Atheriniformes; family Atherinopsidae; genus Menidia; species Menidia beryllina. Next base: position 3,431,143 of record JABUIW010000024.1, read on the forward strand.
AGAGGATTTTCCCTGCAACAGTCGACACAACGTTCATTTTTGTGCTGTTTGTGTCTTGTGAGACGGATGTGCCTGTGTGCTTGGAGTTGATGTTTTATGCACCACCTCCAGGCAATGAAGCCTCATTTCACAGTTCCCCAGAGACCAGTTAACCCCTCATTTCCTCCCAGGGGGATCCAATAAGGTCTACAGCAGTGGTGTGCATGTGTGCGACTCGCTGTATCTTCTGTGGAACAGACTTTGTCTACAGTAGTCTGGAACTCTGATAGCCTCCATTTATTATTCAGTGCTACTCCAGCTGCACCACACCCCCAAGCTGCACAGAAATAAAACAAGGTTAAGAATTGGCTTGAAATGTGTCTCAGTGGATCAAGTGGTGGGGGAGGTTGGCAGGGGTTCTGGAGACAGGGGAGGTATGGGCCTTTATGTGTGCCCCATCTTTTATTAATTGCTCTGGTGCTTAGGCTGTGAGTTTCTCCCTGATCATTAATGCATGCGCGGAATAACGTATTTACATGTTCTCTTGCATTATACATGTGCAGAGAGCCGGCTACAGTGAAGACCCCGCTGCCCACAGGTCCTGAGTCTGTGTGCCCCTGTCACTGCACACGTATGTATGTGAGCTGATTTGCATTCAGCCACACCGTAGAAATTCACCCGCTCTCAGACTCCTCACCAGAGCTTCGGACAACAAACGGTGAGCATCTTCACACAGGATGCAGAAGGCTGACGGGTCTCCCTGTTAGCACGCAGCTGCTGACGGCGCGCGGACTGTAAGGGTGGGGAACGTTTTAGCCGCTCCGTTTGTTCGCCCTCTGAGTTCTATAGGACTCCCTGGCGGTGTGCGCTCTGAAGCCGCTGGGGGTTCAGAGGCCTCTGCATGCAAAGAGCCACAGACAGGCACCTTGTGACGGAGTGGGAACAAAGCGGTGCTGGAAAGAGATTTCGAAAGGTTGAGCAAAGCTGTCTCAGTTGCTTAGACGCCAAATATTTTCTCATTTAGCTGTGTGCAGGTGTGCTGATTGATCATGTCAAAGCACAGCTCCCCGGTGGCCTGTTCCGCTCCATGATGGATCGGTCCCTGGCTCAGTCGCACTCATACGTGTCTTGTGTGTCCAGAAAATGAGGCTCATAAAGTCAGCTCTCTGCACTTGAGCAGCGTTCTTATCTGTTTTCTTAATGTAGTATTTTCTTTTCTTTTAATTGCTGCCTGTGTTATCACAAGTCCAAACTCAGCGGATATCCCTGATATCGATCGCTGGCCGGCCCGGCATGCTCACATTTAATTTGTGACAGAGCACCGTTTGACTCTGTCTTTTTTTGATGCTGCTGGCTGCTGAGTGTTGTAAGTGGATGTGTTTTTATCAGATGACTGCCGGTGTGGCTGGTCGTTGTGCTGCCTGCAGCTTTGCATGCGAGCTGACCCTGCCGGATAATTAGAATTGATTTAGCTACAATATAATTAATCGCACAGTTAAATCTCTGGTACTTACTGTGGACTCACACTGTTGGCATTGTGTTTGTGCGAATGTAGCTTTTTTTTTGCACCTCAAGTCCAAATTTTTCCCAACGTTTTTTTTCTAAGCTCTCAGCAGCAGCACAAGTATCTTTGCTGTCAGATTCTGTCATGGTGAGTTAAGAAACTTGCAAATTACCTGTTGTTAAGAAGAATTGTGAGGAAGAATTGAACAGTTTGAATTTCAGAAACTGCAAAGGTGCCTGACACCGTAAAGTATATCCCAACCACCGGAACATTTATAATTGGAGCTAATGAGATTTGAGAACAAAAAAAAAAACAAATAGTTGTTTGTTGGCCAAACCAGGATTTGAAAATACACGTTAGTCCAACCCTAACCATATAAAATATACATATATACTGTGTGTGTGTGATAAATATGTGGGTGTATATGTGTTTGTAAACATTTTTTTTTAAATATTTGTAAATATTTTTAACAAAAACTTAAAAAATATCCTGTGCATAAAGTGTAAAGTGTACATGAACACTAACCGTGTCTCTGTTCTAATAAAATCCATATTTTTAAAATTGTAGCATCACTTGACAAAATCACCATTTAAGTAACATAAAGACAACATCTGTGATGTTATCATTTATTGCCTTGACAGTCCAACTGTCCACACCATTGCATCATGTGGAATACTTCAGTCTGTAACCATTCACTTCCAGACATAAGAATCTATGAAGCATGGCACGACTAGAAACAACTGATCTTAACTTTTAGCTTTAGATAAAGTTCTCTGTAACCTGGAGCACTAATGAGGAAAATGTAAAAGTTTTTAGTTCTCAAATATTTATGCTGCACACACATGGAGGACAAACTATATAATTTCCAAAGGTGTTTGCAGGTTTCATGACGAAATTCTTTTGTTTCATGTTGAAAGTTTCTCCTGTTTTAAACTTTCTTTAAACAATAACCATGACATAATGCTCGCTTCGTGCATTTTGTATGTGCTCACTGTTGGGACCTATCAGTTAGCTCTATGTTCCCACCAGCGTCAGCACCTTAGGAGTTTACACTTCTCTAGTAAATCCTCTTGACGTTCAGCATATGTCTGAAATGTAAATGAAACGCAGCATATTTATGTTTGGTGCACCTCGCTGCATTTGAGGCCCTTTGTGCGTGTGGTGAACACGGTGCTGGTGCATTAGTAAAAAACATGAGCAAGGAGGCAACAACCACAACTGAAGCATGTTGTTGTGTATCTGTGTCTCTTCGCCCTCTTCACAGTATCAAAGAAAACAAAGGGGTCCTCGCTCTTTCAGGCCCTGATTGCAGTCATTAGGATGCACAGGCGCTCCCGGTGTAACAGGGCCTCTCCTCAAGGGGATTTGGCGAGCGCAGCTCCAGCACTTGGCTGTTTTTAATAACAATCATCTGAAATCGCTGCAATTAGCCTGCAGCTACAAGGAGATGGAGAGCAGAGGATGTAGGGGAGAGGTGGGGGCTACGTGCCAATATTCAGTGAACCTTTCAAATATCAGCTCCTCTTTCGCATGGAAAATACAACAGGGCCTTTGTGTTCATCAATTATGAGCCATGTAAGTTAAAAAGAATCATTGTCTTTTTTTAATCGGAGATATACGGGGAATCTTTGAACTGATTTGCAGGCTGGCACAGGGCTACGACCAGGTGTCGCCCCCTCCACCCCACACATCTCCCCCAAGCACCTCCTCTGAGCTCTGCAGCTCAAGTGAGGCAGCGGACGCCCAGAGAACTGTGTGGTCCTCAGGAAAGTGCAGAATAATGGAGGGGAACACAGGGAAAAACACTCTCTGGATTTACAGGGCACAACTCACTGAGCTTCACAGAAAGCGTTTTCAGTTCAAACAGGACAATGAGCACTCCCCATTTGATCTGCTGTGTGTGATCTGCTTGATGCACCGATACACTGTTGTTGCCCAAAAGTGAACTGGCTCTGTCTTAAGTCAGCTGACTCTGTCTTGACTCAACACAATTCCTTCTGCCGCACACATTCAGTTTTGCTTCTCTTTCGGCCTCTAAGGGAGACTGTATTAATCTAACAGTCTGTAGAAAACCAATAAATTTGGTCAATTTTCACACTTTTTAGTTTGTGATAAGATTCGTTGACTGAGCAGAAGAATTAAAGCTATGGAAAAATACTCTGTTCTAAAAGTTCAAATCCTCCTCGAAAAAAATCCAACTGAGGTAAGAGTGCTTTATAAATCAGATTTATCTGATTTAAATAATAGAAGGCATCAGGTTATGTTGACTGAAACATTGTAGGGAAAGGATCACATGAATGCCTCAGCTGTTTTACACGGAGCTCCTTTGAACCATATAGATTTACATAAAGAGAGTTCACATCGTTCTGACGATCTCTCAGACGATTCATAAAAGATGAAAGCAGAAGATAAACAAAGGAACACAGGTCTGTCTCCAGGCTTTTCAGCTTTGTTTTAAAGAAATACAAAACTCTACACTTTTCATTTTTTTTTATCTGTATGTTGAAAACTGTCTCCATGACATGTATATTAAGCTTTTTATTATTCTCTTCTTTTTACTCCCTCTCAGTCCCATTTGCCCTCTTTACAGACACGGCTCCTTCTGGGACTCAAAGGCAAATTTTGACAAATGGGGTTTCCTTTTAGACCGTTTTTTCTCAAACAGAGTTAGAGCTACATTAGATATTTAGGCATGGGGACGTAGAATACACTGAGGTGCAGATTTTACCAGCAGATCATCAGGATGAGCAGGCGTTCGCTGGTGCTCGCTCAGACGATATTCAGCCTTTTTCCCCCCAATAACTTCACTTCACCTCACATCTTCCAGTCGTTTCAGCTTTCATCCTTTTTCCACCCATCCTCCTCTTGATCTGTTGTCATGCAGCACCACCCTCAGGTCAACAGGGGGGTGACAGGCTGGTGTGCTAGAGCTTCCTGTCAATGAAGACACACAGGTCTGCCCGCAACAAGCAGCAGAAGCGCCGGTTGTGGGTCGAAAACCTGAAAGCTTAAACCAAAGCAGATGAGATTTCCCCCTCAAACAGCGAGGGCCATGCCCCGCGCACCGTTCCTTCTTGTGGGACAGAGAAAGAAAGCGCAGCATACACCAGAGAACGCCGCACGCTCCCTCAGATTCAGGCTTTGTTCAGGCTGTGCTGAATTATTTACCCGTTTTTAAAAGACAGCTCAGGGGAACTTCAGCATTAGTTCCATGGAGCCCACACTCAAGTCACTCCATCCCATAAAAGCTTGGCATCTTGTCATGAACTCCAGATTATACAGGCAGCTTTAAATGAAGAGTTATCAGGAAAGCAGTGAAAAGGGAAGGTGTGATTGAAAAAAGAAAGACAGATACTTGAAAGCACACTTTTTGAAGACGGTGGATGCTTGTTTTAACCTTGTTCTTCGCCTCGCATTGTGTTCTCCTGTGAGACTGGAACTAAAAGCTGTTTTTCTTTTTTTCACCTAAACTCCCAAAGCTCTATATTTTGTTTTGACTGCTTCAGATCTTCCTTTTATTTTCTCTTTTCAATTGAAAAAAAACTTGTATTATGCTCATTTGCATTTGCTGCGCTTCTCAATAATTTATGACACAAGTACCTTTGCGCTCTGCCAAGCTGTCAGAGTATTTTACAGCTGTTTATGGGGAGGCTATGTAACGCTGCGGCTTTGTTGACTTAACTGACTCTGTTGATATGGTGCCAGCCAAAAGGTTTTTGTCTTTTAAGACTGGTATAACATCATTAACCATGGCATAATGCTGCTCAGTCTAGCCCAGTTTTAATGCTTTTCCAAGCAGCAAGCAAATCGCCTCTGCTGATATGACGGGAATGCAACGGCTCGCTCAGTCCCACAGATTTCACAAGGGTTTGTTTGGGGTCACAGTTTGCTGTTTAGTCTTTCTTTGAGAGCATGATCATTTCATCTGGGGAAAAAATGGGATTCTTTTTCAAGGTTACATAATTGTTATCGCAGACGCAGGTCAGCCTGCGATAAAGCCTAGCTGCTCATTAGCCGACCTGGAAAACATGCCCCAAATTAAATCCCACACCCTTATCAGCAAAATTCTTTTACCAGCAGCGAGCCACGTTTCTCTGGAGAGAGCCGTCTTCTCAGCCTGGGGTGTGACGCAGGTTATCGCTCCTTTTATTGCTCATTAGATATAATTACACGAAAGTTACATTTTGTTTTGTTTTTTTAGTGTTTTTTTTAGCAATGGGGGTAACAACTGTACTGAAGTCTGTTTGCCACAATCATTGCAAGCAAGTCTGCAGGGATGAATGTATCATTCCCTTTTCTAGGTTGTTTATGCAGTCTCCTGCCAGTGACAGCCTATGTAGTTCAAAGCCATTTGACACAAAAGCTTTCACAGTGTGAAGCCCGAGAAATTCACAGTATAACTCCCACTTTACTTCCCTCAGAATTCCTTTGATTAGGCTTTGGTGGATTCTTGCACTGCTTACATAAAGTCATCTTGTGCTGGCCTATTTGAAATGATTACACCAGTTTTGTTCCAGTAAATGCCTCAAGTTTTCTGTGATAAACCTCAGACTGAGAACCCAATTTTCCCCAGAAAACTCTGAAAGCCTCGGGCAGACTCCCACTCCTGCAGAGCCTGCCTTTTAAATTGTTTAATTCAATTTTTTCTGTGCCATTCACCAAAATTTCCACGCTGAGGGGTTACGAAATAATTTTCAATGTTTCCTTTCCTTCCTTGGGCGAGGGGGGGACCTATTCCCATTTAAAAAAAAATTTCATCTATTTTATTTTTTTGGCGCAGCATGACTAAGAGTAAGCACAAAAGGGAGACAAACGGCGCAGTATCCGCCATGATTTCCTGAATAGCCCAGTGGGAGCACGGGAAGTCGGGGGGCACACAGTAGATCGACGGTGCCCTGAGACAGCAGCCGTGCTGTGAGGGAGATGGCTTTTCTCTGAGACAGTCTGACTGTGAGCCATGGCTCTGCAAATGAAACAGGGGGAGGAGGGATGCAGCCTTTACAGATTCAAGGCCCCTGTTGCCTTGCAGGGCATGTGCGCTGCTGTGGTGCGGCAAATGGGGGGGGGGGGGGGGGGGGTTGCAGGCATGGATAAACAGACAAAGAGCTGTAGATAATTCCACTGAAAATCTAGTGACGCCATTTCCTGCTGTTTGTGAATTCATCAGGCCCCCCGCTGGGCCACTAGTGATTTCTAAATATATGCAGCTCATCTGATGTCGACGCGTAAATGGATGGCTGTGCAGACAGATTGTTTGCTCTGGGCCCTCTGTGGTCCTGGTGGGTGGGATCTGTCAGCACCATCTTACATTACTTTCCACAAGAGCTTTATTGAGTTCCCAATTATGATGCTGGTCTTCTTGTCTTGAGCTCATTGCTGCCGAATTGACCTTGCGTTTTTGCAAAGGGAGTGCTGTTGTGTATTCAGGGCAGCAGGTCTGTGAGGCAGGCGGGCAGTGAGGCAGACTGCCTGCCTATGTCTGACCATGCTCCTGCAAGACCCTGCTTAGCAGGCATCAGGCTTGCACATATAATGCTTGTGAGGAGAAAGCAGGCTTAGCTTTTTGGTCTCATTGCAACTGACATTGCATCAGGCAGCGAGACAAGGCCAAACGGTGCTCTATTAGCCCTGTCTGGATTGGCTCTCCGTCAGTCTGGCAGAAATGTTCGGTGAAAAAGGTTGCTGTGGAATTTAATGGAATGGGTACAAATAAACTACAGGCAATACACGGAGGCCCATCTTCCACTGATGTTTCCCTTGAGCTCATCTAGCTGCTGAACATCTTAGGAAGGGGCACAGAGGAGGCGCTTGCAGTAGGTGGAGCTCTTGTGTTGGATTTTGATGTTGGAGCTTGATTCACCTGCTTGTGAAGGACACTGGAGCAGACTGTGTGTACACACATCCCTTTCAGCGGATGCTTATGCAAAATGCAAAGACACCATATAACAAGAGATCTACAAGCTCTCTGTATGTACACACAGGCTCCGGCACATAAATGCTTAAATGGTGTTTTCAGTGCAGAGCTAACTGACAGCTCATGATGGGTGGTGCAACGCTGCCAACTGTTTGTGTTTACTTAAGACCTTATTAGAAATTGTAATGGGCTCTTATGTTTTCAGCTTGTAATAGTTTGTGTATATGTGTGAGGATACAGGCGCTTTTCATAATGTACACAACCTCACATATCTTCCTCCCCCAACTTCTTGACATCACATGCAGTAGAACAAATGTAAACGTCACCCCATAAGTCCTCCTTTCTCTGCCTGTTTTCCCTCCCTTTCCCCCCCTCTCCCCCCTACCCTACCACCACCGCAATCTACCGCAGGCCCTCCATCTCTCCAGCCTGTCAGCATGCTTTTTCATTTGGCTTGTTGCTACAGGGGCTCGACGCTGGCAGATTACAACTCGGCAGCCAGTCATTTTCGATTTATCAGAGCCCCCCCCCCTCCCTCCATGCACCCCTCTCTTTCCCTCTTCACTCCCCACCCCCTCAGCCTGCCACACTCACTACCCTCACTAGAGTCAGTCCAGACACACGGCAATTTCTCATCACGCCACCACCCAGCATACATCCTCCTTCTCCCGCTCCCTCCCAATCCTCCATATCTTCCCCTTTCGATCAGTGCAGGAAATTTAGCTACAAGCCACAAGACCAAAAAATATATATTGTGGCAGTGGAGGATTTAAGTTAGACAGGCAGCTAGAGCTGTATTATTACTTAGGCCTCTGTCACTGGTGATGACCCGAGAGAGTGGAGAATATCGATCGTGTGTCACTCAAGGCATTCAGCAGATTGCATTGACAAAGCTTGTCGGGGCCTTTAATAGCAAGGTTAGCAACCCTGGCTGGGACCCAGGAGAAAACTCTAACTGTGCCCTATTTCATGGTGGCTTTTAACCATTCGCTAGGTCCAGAGAGTGGATTGATAACAGTCGGGAAGTAATTTTACTCTCATAATAGCCTTCCTGTGGTTGACATTTGTGGCCCTCAGCCCCTGGAAAAGTGCCTCTCCAAGCACAAGGGAAAGAAGCCCGCTATTGTTTGGCAGCTTTTAGTGACTGAAAAAAAGAGTGGCTTTACATGAACAAAGATGTGGTACACTAGCCAAAGCATGTTGGACAAAAAACAAAAAAAAGCAGAGGGTAGCAGAAACAAATCAAAGGAAGTGTAGAAGTATGATTTATGAGTAGAAGGAAGTCCATTACTCGCAAGAGGAAGCCTAGACCAAAACACAAACAGAGTGAGGGCACGCTTTGCAAAGAGGGTCATGGAGCAATTCTTTTGCCCTGCCAAGATCACTGATAGCTGCTGAAAACACTGTTGTCAGGAGGGGAAAAAGACTGACAGGATTTCAATCTCACTTTAATTCTAAACATAAATAAGAGCATGAAACCACCTAAACAGTCGCTCTTTAAGCCAAGTGATGTGGAACTTGGCTGAAATGTAACGGGTCCCCTGTGTGTTGTAATTTGCCTTCCACACATGAAGGAACGCTTTTTCTACAAGCAGCAGAGTCACTGCTGGATGCCGTAAGGTCTTTTGTTGCAGGGCGCTATTCTCAGAACACCATGGGCCTAAATCCTAACACTGATATAGATCTGCGTTTCGCTTCCACAATCGGTCTGAAGTGTTGAATGGAGCAAATCAGTGTTGATCTTTGGAATAGTTGGACTCGCCCTGTGTTTAGAGAACAGAAAATAACACCGGCCCGTGTAGTTCAGCTACTACACGGAAGTGGCTATCAACGAGTTCCCAAACTTTTTAGCTAGATGAGATTACTGGGGAGGACTGATCGTAATCCAGAGCTCCAGAGAATCATCAGTGTGCATGGCAGTCATTTTCCTCTTCAGCTAGCTGATTGGTGTCGAGGGTTTCTGAGGACAACACAGAGCCTGATTGTTGTAGTAATGCCTGAACCGCTCAGGTGAGTTCAGGTATGATGAACTGGGCGCGGAATTGTACCACAGACACTGATATCTAGCTCGTAACTGTATGGGGTTGATTGAAAACCCACAACCAGTACTAATGTTTGAAGTTAACTCCACCGGACCAGCAGCATTTTGCAGAGTGGCCACATAATCTCCTCTTTAGTAGAGTTTAAATCAGAGTAAAATCAACACAAAAGTTTATTGGGCTTTTGTTCTGCTTTCGTCAGTAGAAACTTCTACTGGACAGTAACAGACATATATGTTTTTCTGATACTTGCCAGCACTGACTGCCAATCTTATGTCTGGCCATCTTAGTTATTTTGATTGGCAGATGGGGGAGAAATCCTCCAACTCAACCACCACCAGTGAGCCCTCAGTAGTAAGACTGCTGTTAATGCCACTACTTGGCAGTAATGTCTGTGTCCCAGAACAATGGCAGAATGAACATGATTTGTGTTTAAATTGCCCATTGTGTATTTTTAAAAGATAAATCAACTATGAAAGTGCTTGAAAGTGAAAGCTAATATGCCATCTGTTCAAATTCTTTTATAGTTTTGTGAAGCACACAAAGATAATTTGAGATTACATGGGATATGACAGACGGGCACGAAAATAAGGCAAGAAAAAGGTTCGACTTTGGAAAGTCGAGGACATGAAATAGGCTACATATATTGAGTTAAGTAACAAGCTTTTCATTGATTACCTCTTTCACTAAGAGGTCTGGTTTCAAGGCCAGTGATGCTTAGTTTGAATATGAAGGCTTTGGGGAGGCTGCGTCTGCACTGTGGTGTTGAAACAAAAGTACCAGCATATATGTGCAATTGGCATATTTTATTGCTCTAATGTTTTTTTTTTTTTGGTTCAGAAAAACGTGTGGGAACAAAAACAGTAAAGCTTTGTACTATAACTGAATATAATATATAAAATGAAGAGGCAAATTACCAGCAATGATGAGAATAGGGTCGGGACTAAATCAGGGTTCATAAAAGTGATGCACAGAGTCAAAATTAGTCCGTGTCAACAGAGCAGAGGACTAAGTGGATGAAAAATGAAGTCGAAGGGGAAATTAGGTGGATGAGATGCTCTTTGTTCTGCAATGTCAAAGACTTAAAAAAAAAAACACTCAGCAATTCCTAAAAAAACAAAAGAAAATCCCAATTTTCTAGCCCATGTTTTTGTAAACTTCCACAACAGAAAGCATCCCAACCACAAACATCCCAAACAAGAATGAGGACGTGCACAGACCAAGGCAGAAAATCTGTCCAACTGGTGATTAAGACCGCCCAGACCATCATCTGTTCCCATCCACCGAGCATCCACACAGAGCCCAAACAATACACCCAAAATCCGGGGAGTGTTCACCCCGTGGCTGCTTGGAACAGCTTTATGTTGCAGTTCCACAAGATTTAGAAACAGTCTCTCTTCTCAGACTTTTAGGCTACTCGTTCACAGCAATAATTGCTTTTTTCAGTCTTATAGCTCCTCAAAGTTTTTTTTTCCATATTGAATTTTGTTGATAAAACCCCCAAGGTTAATAGGAAACATCCTAACAGCCCATTACTCTCTTGCATTTTTTTTGACCAGTCAGATAAACCACACGTGCATTTAAATCTTAATGGACAGTTTTCCACCATAGTTATGACTTTACGCTACATCAGCCATGTTGTTTGGGTTTATTTTTGTTGCCCTGTGCTTCCCTCTGACTCCCATTACCGACCTGTTTAAGTAGTGAAAGCAGATGTTTACCAGCGGACTCCTCACCAGTCAAACTGCTGCTATTAATACAGTGGCTGTGTGCCTCGTGGTGTCTTGTTTTATGACTTGATAACGATGGATGTGGAAGTTGGCTAAATGAGAACGTTTACAGCAGGGATTAGTGATAACAGCACCGGTCTCTGGCAGACACCCCGGCTCAGCGGAATAGAAGACATACATCCTTCTATCAGATTTTATAACACCCTGTAATCTCCAAGTAGCAGCACAGATGGGGCCAAATGCAGGAAAGGTGAGGCTCTATTTGGTTTACACCAACCTGTAAGCCGAAGCGTGGAGCTTGATGGGAAGCACTAAATGGTTAGACCCGTCTGCTTGCTCAACATGAGCATGTGACACGCAGTTCACTTTCTGATCCGATGGGTTCTGACAAACTGTGATTGCACAGAAATGACTGCGAACAACTGTGCACAGAGGTGCTGCACAATGCTGTAAAGGCACTAAATGATGGTGGTTTCATGACTGAATGGTGTCATAGTTTCCTGGAATTAACGACGCACCTGTGACCCGAAAAGGATGTTGTGTTTTTTTTTTATTATCTTCCAACGATAAAACTGCAGGGCTTTATCACTATATAGAAAATCTGTATCTTCTTTATCTTATAAAGCACTGTAGTTGAGGTTTTTGTTGCAAAGTGTATCAGGGCGAGCACTTTGCAGCGGTTCCTGTAACACAAATAGAGCCCTCTTTCCCTAAACTAGAAGCACTTGTCTATCATATTACCACATGAGCCTCACACAAGGCTTGACCCAGTGTTAAGTGTCTGCGCTAAATTTCATTGCCTCCATCTCCTGGAAGGCCTGCCAATATACTGGCAGTGAATTCCTGGAGGAAAATAAATGGCAATAAAAAAGAGAAATGATAGCCCCTGCAAGCTGATAGGAGAGGGCTTTTTCTCTGCTGTCTTTTTTTCCATACTGCTCTTTATTGAGGCCGCCCAGCACAAGGACTTCTGATTTGGCACACTAGCTGTTACTTTAGCTGGATGGGCGTTTGGAAGCCAATATTGAAAGAATGACACCCAAGCTCATATTGAGGAGCAGGGGAATCGTATAATTAACTGCAGGCAGATTACTTTGATGAGTCGTTATTTGTTTACGAGCGCTCTACTCGGCATCCAGAAGTCTGGTACTTTTTAGTTTTCAAATGTCTTCTGCGAGGCAAAATTCTCTCGGTCTCCTTTGTCTGCTCTGCACGGGGTATGTTTAAACTCAGGGAATTGGAGGCACGTAAAGTGGGCAGGGAAGTTATTTCACTGCCACAGTGGGCTACTATAACAAGATGTTCAGATATGATCTGAGAGAGTAGAGGTCTCCCACTGCTCTTATATTCTCCCCCCACCCCATCACCACCGCGCTCTTTTCTCCACCTGCTCAGTTCATTATTAAATCTGGGAATTGTCCCCATAACTCAATCCACTCGACTACTGCATTATATGACCATTTGTGAGAGGGGTGATTGCGACGCAAGGCGGAGGATGGATGTTAAAAGCATATTGATTTGTCTGTAATGTCGTCATAGATCAGAGATTTATGGCAATATATAAGTGCAGCCACAAGCTCTAGTAGCCTCCAGCCTGCGGTGGAGGAAATGGAGTCTTTAGTATGACTGATGAGATCGAGACAGTGCTCTCAACCATGTTTACACCCCCACCCCACCCATTTGAGCCTCCATTTCCAACTTCCCTGCCGCTCAGGATGCTCTCACCCTGCAGCTGCTGAGTGGAGCCCTTTGTGGCTCTGTGTCTTTGCTTTGGCTTCACATTCCTGCACAGTGGTTATAAAAGCCTCTTCTCGGGTCTAAGATAGGTTAGGGCGGGTGCATCTGGCATCAATGAGCTTTCCACTGCTAGAGAAATTATGTTTGACAAGGTCACCAGAGATCACTGACACATGCTGATGATAGAGAATTGGAAGAAAATGGAGCTTCACTATGGTTTCATAGGTATGCGAACAAAGACCTGCACTGGCTGACTGTGAGTGGCATCTGAACCACAGGCAAACAGAGGGCTTGGGGATAAACATGCCAAGTCTTTTAATTGATCATTTAGACATCATGATAAAAAGCACCTGACATCCACGATTCAGCTACATGGATTAAAAACTCGCATTAAGGGTTCTAATCACACTGCCAGTCTCTTTGGCACACACAAAGCGAACAGTAAACAGATCTGTGGCAGCGTAAGCCAAGCTCTGATGCTCTGTGACAGGCTGTGAGCGAGGGTGGCAGAAAGGGTTATGGGTGACAAGTGGGCCAGGAGGGGCTCCTGTCGGGGGAAGTTAAAGCAGCTGGGCTTTAGGGGCCACGCACAGGGTCAGAGCCGGGCCATGCTGGTGGACTCGCCCACACAGGCACCGTCACAAAGATGACATGGGGCCTGATGTACAGACCCTGACTAACCCGCCGCCCCCATTTTCGCATTAGTCTTGTCAGATAAAGCCAGCTGTGAGTTAAACAGGCCCAGCAGTTTCCAACTGCTGTTGTCAACCAGCCCATGGTGTTAGTAGATGGGCTCACTGTGAGGCTGATGTGGTGTTGAGCGTGATAGGGACTTAATTAGAATGGCTTAATGTGGTCTAATGTGTAGCAGAGGTGTATCCTCCGGCTATAAGAGAGCATCTGCATGAAGTCAGAAGAATTTCTTTTAGTTAATTTCATCTGCTCAGTCGCAAGACTCTCCTCCACTTTAATAGTGCTGGTATATAAACCTCTAAAGACGGCATAAAGCAGATATTCAAAGTGTAGTGAGTGGAAACTGAGGGGATTTGACAGAGCTGCTGGAAACAGACAATTTATTATCAGCAGCAGTCTAGGCAGTGGATTATCTATAAAACTTTCATGGTTCTCCCTCAGTGGCAAGCAGCCATAAAACTTCCCAAATGAGGGACTTGTTAATTTACTTGTTAGAGCAAATTAAAAATTTATAAGCGCTTTTAGGTAAATGAGATCCTCTTTCATTGCTGCCCTAGTGGGATTCTTTCTGCCAGATCCTGTGAGGACAGGTTAGCTGTTGTGAAAGCCGCAGAAGAACAATAAAAGCCGTTAAATTGTTCCAGGTTTTATTATCACCGAGCTCCACAGCTGCTGTTGTACGTAACTAAGGGAAACCAGGAGCTGATGGCAGCAGAATCCCACTGAGGCCTGAAGAAAACTGAGCCCAGTTCTCTCCTTTTTGTGGATGTGGGGGTGGGGTGGAGTTGCTGTAGAGGATTGGTTGGGTATGACTGTTTAAAAAGGCCTTTGTGGTTAGAAATGTTAGCAGGCCTACTTTTGTGCTTGATTGCATTGGGGCTGTAGTGCAGCCCTTGAGAATAGGTCAATACACTTGTAAAATTCCTCTATGGCAATGGTGAGCACTTTTCAGTAAGTGAGAAAATAATTGACTCCACATGTTCGAGGCTGTGTTATAATGGCTGTTTTACTGTACTGTTCAAGGTAACGATGCTAAATTAGATATGTCATTATGACACTTTGAATATAACTCTGGAGTTATTGTTATTCTATAGTATTAGCCTCTGTTGTTCCTGTCTGCATTTGTATTACTGACTGCATAATGAAATACAACATTATGGTTGACCTTCCTTCTTATAATATATTCATAGACATATTTTTTAGAAGTCGCGAAGGGGATTGGGAGTGCTCTCTGTAATGGTGAAGGCTCTGTGTCCAGGTCTGTGGGGTGTGTGCTGGGTCCAGAGTAATGTGTGCAGGAGGAGGTTTGAGTTTGATGATGGAGGTTTCAATAAAACTGTTTCATGAGGTAAGGGGGGCGGAACTGGTTTTAGAGGGCATTGAAAGTAAGGGGGACTTAGAACTGGGTGGGAAGCCATTGAAGGTTCTTTAGGGGAGGGCTCATGTGGCCCCGGGACCTGGTGAGGAGATTATGAGTTCTGGATGTGTTTAGGATGCTGTTGCAGTAAGTTGGGAGGTGCTGCATTTACGGTTTCGGCTGCAGAGGAGGACAGGGAAGAGGGAACAAATCTACAAAGTTTGTCAGACTTTTGGTGCTTATTTTGAAGAGACAAATTTCTGCAATAATATAAGTGGAAGGAGTTCCTCTGCAGCCATGCCAGTAACACAGACACACAACGTGAAACGAATACATAAGATGCTTCTGAAAATGTGTGTGTGTGGGTGAAACTAATGTCAGGAATGTGGTCATGCAATCCAAACACTGAACTTTAGAGATCAAAGGTGGTTATATCACCAAGAATATGTGCTGGCAGCTTGCGTGGAAGTGTGACAGTTTGTGTGTGTGCGTATGTTTTTTTTGTCTATCCCAATCATGTTTAACAAATGTGAAGTGATTTCTCATAACTATGGGCCAATCCACACTGAAATGTTGCTGCTCTCCTCCAAAGTGTCACAGTGACTGCTGAGTGAAAACAGTTGTTTGTTCTCTACTTCAGTAAATTCCGCGCAGTTAAAAAAGGCGAGAGCTCGGGGAAAAAGTATCCCTAACAAAAAACAGACTGTATGGAGAGAAGTCCTCACTGTGCTGAAATTAATGGCAGATGCACTTGGAAGTAGATTTAATGTTTCATTAGATGCAAATGTCTTACTGTGTCTTTAATTGTTGTGAAATGAGCCTCTGGAATATTAAAACCATCTATTTGTATTCCTTCTGGGTGAGTTTAGCTTTGCTGATCATATAGATTAATTTATGTAGATAATTGTCATTGTAACTCCACCTATCCCTTAATTACTCTCAATATGTTATACTTCTGCTTAGTATCTACACATCTCTGCACTCTGGATCTCCGCTTAACGCAATGCACAGGGGTTCAATACAGAAGGTTTAATACTGAAACTAGGCTTAAAAGCCCATAACAATATATGAAATGGCTTGCTCGCTGTTACAAGTAGGAGTGATCAAATGATCACAGATCAGTTCACATAGGCGCTCCCTGTACCCTTACACAGGGGCCTCTCATTTAGATGTACCACCAAATAGCAGGTCATTAAATTGCAGCTTCGCTGTTTGATAGCACTGACCACCACCCCTCCCTACATTTGCTTAAGACATACATTAATGACACCATAAAAAAAAATGAATCCATCAGCTGAGCCTCAAAAAGGGGGAATGAGCGGAAGAGAAAAAAATCACAATACTCTGTAGTAATTTAAAGGAGCTCAGGGGGAAATTAAAGGGAACAAGCTGAGGGATACATTTTCAAATAGCTGTGTAATCAGGTCCCGAGCTATGTAATAGCCCTGAAAGATGAGCCGCCCTTTATTGAAATATCTTTATTAGACATGTTCTTCAGACACTGCACAGAGTTAAATAAGTGCAAGATTTCTGATTTCATGCAGTACTTCCCCACAGATAAATCAGGATACAGATGGTGTGATTATGTGGTTTCTCTACAGTAGAGCCAGTTTGATTCCACATTGATTAATAAAAGACAAATCTCTAAATCTCCCCCACACTGGCCTGATTATATCCCTCATAAGCCCACCATATATGAGTTTGGCTTTGAGCAGCGAATATTTGATGGTGGAGTCATCAGCAGCTTTCAGGAAAGTCTGCTTCTCTTTGTGTGCTTGTGTGCACATTCATAAATGCATGAGTGTGCTGGTGTGCTGCACCGGGTTTTCAACAGGGACACTGGTTGGTTAATAAATATTATAGGTCAACATGTTTTGATGATGAGCCCCAGACTGGGGCATAAACTGCATCCCTCGTGTTTTTTCCTTCTCTTCAAGGATCAGTTCACAGGCCGGGCTAGATGAGTTATTGTTCCCCTTTTTCTCTCTCTCTCTAGAAAAAAGGCCCAATTCCCCTCAGAGAAACTGGCATTCACAAGAAAAAGAGAGAATGTGTGCCCTGGTTTTGAGGGAATAAAATGTGCTGGAGGTAATTAGTGCTATCACAGCACAGGGCACTGCTTAGCAAGAGCCTGTGAACGGGCCACGCTGGGTTCTTATGTGCCTCCCCCGACTTGTCTCAGCACTATATGACCACATACACGCAAACTCGTGTGCACAAACATTTTGTCAGAGTTGTGCACACACAGTTAAACAGGCCCATCAGGCACTCCCAGTGCTGAGACGCTCTTATCACGTTCAACCCTCTCGTGGATCCACCGGCCTTCTTCTCATCATGCAATTCTCCCAAGGAAAAGGATTGCTTTCACACTACTAATGGCCAAAGAAAAGGGAAAATTTCATTTTAATTATCTGCTCAACTCAAGGGTTCTTTTGCTATTCCCCCGCTTTGTACCCTTTCATCACATTAACGGTGGCCTGAAAGGAAAACACTAAAGGAAAGGTAAAAGGAAGACACGCTGCAGCTATAGTGCTCTCTGCTTGTGCAGGAAAGGAATGAGAGTGCAGTCATTTTCCGGTCCAAATCCAGTGCGTGCAGCTTCGTCTCTGCTTTTTCTGTTATGTAGGGGAACACTCGTTTACAGCACAGTCTCGTAAACCCAACGTTTCATGTGCTTTTAAAAGCAACCTGCAGAATTTGCCCGGTCTCGGAGACGCATCAATCCCGATCTTGGACCGGGACCACAGAGCCCGACTTCTCCAGCTGAGCCTTGCACTTCCAAGAGTCTTTTATTGTTTTCCGCTCTCTGAAGGTTCTCAGATGCTCACAGTTTGGCAGATCCTCCTTTTTTCTCTTGTCATTTTGCTGCATCTCCAACAAAGCGTCTAGAGGATGACACTCGCTGAGCTCCTGCTGCCTCAGCATGTGGTGTCTGCTTGGGAAGGATAGTGGCTCCATTTGAAGGTTCTGGAGAGGTGGTTGTCCCTGTTCTCTATTTCATGGGCAGAGAGGAGTCTCATACTGCGAGATCAGATGGCGTCTATCATTGGCAAGCAGAGTGATGGCCACTGAATGGGCTCAGAAACATGACAGATTTACCGAGATGCCACTGCTGCTCCTGCCAGCTCTCACATATTCACGAGCCTGCCCAGAAGGGATGTCTTCCTTCACCAGAGCTATCTATGTAGAACTTTGTGTCACAGTTTTAAGCCTTTATTTCTTTGTCTGCTGTGTTTTGTAGCTGAAACCTGGGCAGAACAACTCCAAGGACAGCGACAGTGAAAGTGTGAGCGGAGAGTCCAAGCCTTCCATCAGGAGCAGCTCCAGAGACAGACTGACAGATGTGAGTACACCACCGAATGATTAACCTGTTTCCACGTCAGTAAAAAGCCATAATGAAGCAAACTTTTCATATTCTGGTGGAAAGAAAAAGCACAGTGACCTTGTTTGGAGCATCAACAAGCTGCAAATTGACACACATGAATAGGTATTCAAAGCATTTCAAAGTTTAAGGAAGAAGGTCACTATGGCCAGATGAAAATGTCCATCCATTTTTAGTTGGGTACATTCCAGCTACTGTTGGCCAGTCTTTCCCTCTTAAGCAGGAGGAGCTGCTTTCCATTGTGATCAGCCATTTGAGTTAAATATCATCAAGTGTTTCCATCAACAAATTCACTTTAAGTGGCCAAAATCTTTCCCTTCCATTAGCTTCCTTGGTAACATGCATTAAAAACAATAACAGAATGAGGACTAATGGCACAATTTCTATGATTTTTATTGGTCCAGAGCCATAATGTGGGCCGCTTTGCACCGTACGCCGCTCAGATTAATGTTAGATATTAATGTGACTCTCACCATCAACCAGCATTTTGTCTGAAATTGTCCAACCTGTAGTTGCCTTCTTTAAGTATTTTGGTTAATACCACTACTTACACCCAGCAAACAGATGTGCATACACACACTCACACAATGTCAGGCCAGAGATTCGCCCCTGCTCTTTGATTTGTGTGGAGAATACAGAGAGGCGATCAGATATCTGGCCGTAATTAAAGCTGTCAGTCGGGAGGCGAGCTACTCTTTGAGGAAGACATGGCCGAACAACTGAAGCAAAACTGATTCAGCATGTAGCTTTACAATGCTTGACTGGGCATGAAATGAAATAAGTAATTTGATGTTGACAACAGAAATTGAAGTAATACTTGCTGATTTCAGTCAGACTGTTCTGTGTCGGTGATGCAGCCGCATACCAACACAGATTGTGTTCAAACAGTGGATATCATGACTGTTGTCACATAAAGCGAATTCAACTTTCATTTTAAATGTTGTTATCTGTTGTAACCAAACGCAAAGCAACTTCCAAGCTGCAGCTAGTGAGAAACACCTTCCTGCCAAATCCAGCATAATCTAACAGATCACACCTAAGCTTTCTAATGTGCCTTTCAGTGTATTTTTCAGATCTGTCTTGGTATCCGACAGCTGCAGCCGTCACACTTCCGGCACCCCACACAGCGCTACGCCAAGTTTGGCCTCCATTATTAATTATATAGCCGTTATTCGTTCACATGAAAAGTACCCAAACTGTCTCTCCATATTAAGTTATTTGCTCGGCTCGCTTATGTATGTCCATAAATCAAGCTGCTTATATATTTCAATTTGCCTGACAGCAATGTAACTGTTGGAGAACGCTTCACTTAATGCAGCTTTAAAATCAATTATTGAATTTCTAAATTCTTTGTCAAATTTAATAAGACTTTACGATCTTCTTTTCCTACATTTCCCGACAGCATTTTTCATATCCAACATTCACACAAATTAAATATGTTTCATATTTGTACGTAGACACATAAACGTGTTGTTTTCTTTCCTCATTCTCAGTCTACTTGAACTGTATTACTTGTATTACATCTGAAGCATTTACTTTGAGTTTTTTTTTATGGATACATTTAAAAGATAAATTAAAATCCCAGTTCATTTTTAAAAAGTACCATTCCCTTTAGAACAGCCCATCAACTTTCCCCACTGCTCGGAAAGCATTTGTCGCCCTCTCTCGCTATAATCACTTCCACCTGAGTTGGCATTTCTGCACTTAGTAGGCTCAGGAGAATAGCAGAGGCTGCTGCCTGAGTTTCCCCTGCTCCATCTGGTCAAGACACCCCACTGGAGACAGAAGGTGTCTTCAGAAGAGCTGCTGAAAGCTGCCTGGCATGGAGACAGACTTTTAGACCCCATGTCACTTTAGATGGTCACACTGTGTGAGGCTTCATATTCGGTCCCCACAGGTTTCTGAACAAGTCCCCTCCAGCCATGCTGTAAAAATCCACTTCACACCTCGCAAAAGGTGCAAGCCGGAGCATTTGAGCTGCACTCTGAACAACAGAGGGAATTCAAGGAAAATAATAATCTTCTTGTTCTTTCCATTCTTTTCATTTTTCTTGCATTGTCCAAATGCAAGAAATGCAAGAAAAGAATATGTTTCTTAAGTTCATATAAACTAGAATATTCACTCAAAAATGGCAGCGAATTGTGAGAGAATTGTGCATTTGTTGCTGTCTGCGTTTGTGTTAGCTGAAGATTTGTGGTCATTTTGGTTGAGACGACCCACTGCAGTCGGGTAGCACATGTGTGAGCTTCAGAGACTCTCCTGCACTGTGCAAAAACAAAGCGAACATCAAAGTCACTCGTTAGTACCAAGGAGCAGTGTGATGCAGAGGCCTTCCATGACCCAGTCTGTTCATTAGACCAGTGGTTCCCTAATGGTGTTTGCTACAGAACTCCCTCTCCCTCATAGGTCGGACCACAGTCCAGTGAAGCAGATGAAGTGAGTTTGCCGACCTGGCACTGGCTGGCAGGGAGATGGAGGCAAGCGGAGGTCAGGCCTGGCAGCCTCCTCTCTCTCTAGCTCGCTTTCCCCCCTCACTCCATCCTGCCAGCTCATTAAGGCCTACAAATGGCACATCAGCTTGGCTGTGTTTGCCTCAACCTCAGACCCCAGTTAAATTGGCAGGCTTAGCTGCATTTGCTAGAAGCTCAGGGTTCCCTTTTGGGTTTGTTTGAAGCCGACATAGCAGTCTCCCCCCCCACACCCCCTTCCTCACCCCACCCCTTCAGTCGGGTGGCAGACATTCAGGCAGGCAGCAGTCCTGAGCAGAGGGACTCTGCTGGATCAGGGAGGGCATGGAGCTCGGGATGAATCACTCCCGTTTAGTCTCTGCGGCAAGGGGTGAAATGCCATCATTACCCGGCTGCCTATCAAATAAATTGGCAATTACGGGCCTGGGATTGCGAGTAAACAGCATGTTACTCCTTTTTTTCCACCCAAGGCTCTTGATGAGAGGCGGGTGCAATAGAGAGAATATCTGCGGTACTGGGTCAGAGCCCGCCAGTCAGTGTTAGCCAGCCTGATGAGAGGCACAGGAGGCAGAAGATAATGAATTCAGCCGTATAGCTCTGTTTTTATTGTCAGCCAAGGCTTAATGTATTCCTACTTTTCATTTTGGAACAGAGGCATTTTGAAAACCTTTATACAATATATGGTGTGGAAAACGCTGCTGCAAGATAAGGTAATGATTTACATACCAGGCTGTCAGAAGTATTGTAGCACTACTGCTGATACTAGAGCTTCATATGAGGGAGTTCGGGCAGTTCTGTGGCTGTTTTTCTTACTCAGATGAGATTGTGAAAATTGTAGGTTCCATGGTTATATTTCCTGGATCCTCTCAGACAAGAAGGGGTTTTTTATTTTGCCTTTTGAAATGTGTTCTGTAATGAAACATCTGGAAGTGATATCGTTAAAAGTCAAGCACACACAGTCTTCCCAAGCTTTTGAAGTGGTTACAGCCCAAACATAGCTAAAGTCTCTCTTACGGCTAGTAAAACTGAACTCAGTTATTACTGGCTCTCTGATGAAAACATGACGGCCTATTCAGAGTCCTGTGTGCATGTGGTGAAACCATTTCCAATACTAAAATTACAGCTTTTGGAAACCGATTAATGCCATAAAGTATACTTGTTTTTGTGCATTTCTCTGTTATGATTAGATTTGCCGATGTGTACCAGGCCTTGACACAGTGGTTTGTCCTTGACATTGGGCTGGAAACTTCTAAGCTCCTTGTCTCCACTTAATCTCACTGTCCAAGTGAACTGCTTATGTAATGTGACCAGCAGTGGTCTGCATTACACCCTGTCCATCCCACCTCTTCAGTACATTCTCCAATTATTTCCTGCCACTCTGATGTAAATGAGGTTACAGTCCCCCTACATGTTCAGATATGCTGGCCAATTTGCTCTGACACAGAACTTGTAATTGCTTGCATCAATTATCTGTCTTTCTCTGCCTGCCTCTTAATAATTTGAAATGTTTCTTATTAGAGACAAGCATTTAGATATGGAAGAAGGAATGTTGTACCTATAATTAGTTCATTATCAGGGGATCATTCTCTGTTAAGGCCACCAAGGCCTCACAGTGACTCTGAAATGTGTGGCAGCTGTAGTGCCAGGGGTACTTACTGTCTCTCTAACTGAACCTAAAACTGATGTAAGTTCGATACATGTACAGTCGTACATATCTTGCGGTTTGCTTCTTTGAATAATGAATCATACTGGCTGACGACTTCTTGCAGAATGAGAAGTTAGTCAGTGTCAAAATCTCACTATCTTTACCTCTATGATCAAACCAGAGGTCTTTGAAAGGATGACTTTCTGTTTCATTTGTGCCCTCTGGGTTTCTTATTAATTCAGAAGGAACACCTGGAACAGATGGCAGAACTTAAGTCCTGACTTCCTAACCATCTCTCCCTGTGAGCTAAAAATGAGTTCATGCAGCAAGAATCGTTCGTTTTATTAGTTCTTATTCATTATATCAGCTTCCTGGACTGTAGAGCCAGCTAACCCAAGGATCCAGACAAAAAGATCACTTGACTTGCCTACACCTACATCAGCCTGATGAATAGGCTGTCTCCCAGGAAGTGGCCAGACATACTTATTACCACCTCTGATACTTCAAATCATGCTCCCTTTTCTCTCTGTCTTCTTTATTGTTCATTCCCTTTTTCTCCCTCACTGCCTTCAGTCGAGTTGTCAGGAACAGAGTATGACACTTTGTGACATGGTAGTCGGGCAAAATTATGCTCGGCCTCCATTGCCCTGCCAGCCCCCAACCGCCAAATGTCCATCAGGGACCCATGAGAGGCCCCGCTGGACAGTCTGTCCCTGCGAGTGCCAGGGGCACGGCAGCCTTCACTCCCTCACTGACAAGAGTTTAACTGCGACTCCCCTGTGTCTGCACTCCTCACATATAATTAGAATAAGAGAAGCCATTTGGGGGGTGTGAATTGACCTCTGAGAAGTCCTCAGGTTGGGAATGCATGACTTTACTGTTAGTCCTTAACCACAGTCTTACCACAGCGGCAGTTTTGAGAGATGAACTCAATAAGGGGGAACACCTTGAACTCTGACGTCTTGGGTTTAATGCATCCCCAGCAAAGTAAGGGTTTTTTAATTGTTGAAAGTGATACACATTGATGTTAGTGTGGTCAAAGCTGTTGTCTGGTCCAGACTGAATGTATCCTTTCGCTGCTGTAGATGAGAAATCTATTCTCATGGAAGATTAATGGACTGGAGAAGTGGTGTTGAATGTCATTGTTGAAGGTTGAAAGTATTGAGCGCCTGAATCCTATCCATATGTTTTCAGGAATGACATAAATAGGCTCAGCCGGAATCCATTTTGACTTCTCAAGCTTAAACCAGTGCCAGAGCTATGTGATACTTGCCAAGTTTTCAGGCTCTGAGGCTTCCAATAACAAATCCTATTCCACGTAATTTCCACTGAAATTGACTATGACTATGTGTTGCCACCTTGTTTATGCTTTTGCAGTGCGTCCCACTCCCGGCTGCATGGTTTCTCCACATCCCCCGTAACCCAAACCCAAAGCCCCAATTTTTAATGTCATACCATGTTCTGCTGTGGGAGTCTCTCCTCTCTTTGTTCCAGCCGTTTCAGCGTGGAGGCTGTTCCGGTGGGGTAAGTTGAATAAGTGGAGCCCGGAGGAATCTCTACAAAGGTCTCACTCTGATTGGATGCAAGCAGAGCCCAAGGAGAGAGCACTGGTTGCCATAGCAATAAGAGCAATGTAGGAACAGGCTGCATGAAGGAGAAGGGGAGAAGTGGTTCTTTCTTTGTGATAGGAGGTCTTCATCGACTGACTTCCTTTTTATGAATACACACCAGTCAACAAGCATGCAAACACAAATATACAAAAGCCCACAAACGGGACAACACGTACCTTTTTTCCCCCCAAACAGAAGCCAAGAAAAGCTGTTTATTTTAATCACAATAGTATTGTAGAGGCATGCTTGTACCCAAACTACTGTCTGAAAATAAAAAGCAATTGGATACATCAGGAGTCTCGAGGCGTCTGCGTTTCATAAGCATGCGGGCTACATATGACTAACGACCAGTAAATTCTACGTGGCTTGTTGTTGCTCATTCAAACAGAGTTGAGGAAAATATCTCACCACCCTTCTCACCTTGGCCTTCATTGAACGCGTTTGTGATTCAAATCAAAGACTGCAATTTTTATAGATAACAACACAAAATGCTGGACGAGTCCTTGTTTTGTTCTTCAGTTTCCTATACATGGGCTGAATGCCCTGTGTGTTTGAACATAAAGGGAAATACTAAGAGAATACATTAGCAACTGAGTGATCATGCAAAACATTTATTTTTTGTGAATATTAATTTACTTTTTTGCTTTGTGCACTTTTTATTTTCCATTTATTTATTTATTTTTTGACTGGTCTTTTTTGCTGGATCGGGACCTGTTCCTATGACATGTCTATGCCAAGCGTAGCTCTGTCAGGATGCCACACCCTTTTATTTCAGCAGCCCTTTCCCATAAACAATATAATCAATAGCGCCAACAATAGATAAATAGATACTGTAGATAGACAGATTGATGGAAAGACACATAGAAATGGTAGGAGAGGGAGAGAAAAACTGCCTCTGAAATTAAAGTCGGAGAAGATTATTCCAGAGACATTATTTCCCTCAAGTCGCGGGTTTAAGTCAAATTTGGAAGAGAGATGAAATTGCCAGCAGTGAAACACCAGACTAGGTAGGAGTTCATGAGTAGAGAAATAACATTTTCATTTGTTTCTGGCCCAGTGGGAGACAAGCAGCCTTTCAGTAAATACAGACAGCTCTGAGAAATGATTTTATTTTTTTTTGGTCCGTAGGATATTGTTTTAATGTGCACTTATCCATCTGTAATCTCGAGGTCAAGCCACAGGAATCCACAGGATGGCCATTGTGCGGTTGTGTTTGTAACACACAAGTGTTATGAAGACATTCAGCTCCAGTTGGTTCTTTAGTGTCCCACTTTGAACAGAGATTCCCCCCCTGGCAACTGGCGAATGGCAGGTTCAAGTAACTACACCGGGTTTTTGTTTTTTTGTATTGAGTTTCAGTGTTTTTCAGGCTGGTTTTTAATTGGAAATGACACACCAATCAACTCTTTTTTCCTGATTTTATCTTATTTGTAGATAATGAATCTACTAGCTGTAAGGGAGTGAAAATTAATTGTGTTTGTGAGAGACATTTGGCTTAATTTAAAATGAAGCTGTCAACTTCTTTTAAATATCTGATCACTGATTACATTTCGGGAGACTTATTCTACTACCAAAGTTATTTATAAGGTGAATTACACATTCATGATTCATTCACAGAAGCAAAGCTTTACTTCAAGGCCATCAGCGGTGATGTACTCCCAAATGATTACGTCTACTTCCTGTCATCCAGTATCAGCCAACACATAAAGCACTTGTCACATGGCCTGCTCTGATTATGGTTGATATTGACACTGGAATTGAATAAATGTACGCAGTAAGAAGATTAGTATTTCCCAAGAGGTATGACTACCCCTCCTGCGTTCATTCCTGATGAGCCATGTTGATCCTTTTGAGACCCATTTTTTATACAGCCAAATCCCTCCTCTGACTACAATACCAGTAAATAGAAAAGGAGAGAGGAAGATTAATCTGCTGGCCATATCAAATATTAAAGCAATGAAAAGAGGCTGTAATTACAGAGTAGCTTATTGTTTAAAAATATTTTATAGAGTTACTCCACCTTGACTTGTGTCTGACCACGACACACTGCAGATCCATGCCCTGAACACCAACAGCTCTGCTCCTAGGCAGTGAAATTTAATCTGATCCTCAGCCTTAACAGTTTGATATGTAATATTTTTGCCTCAAACCTTGAAGGGCATTTCTGCAATCATTTATTTATAATAGCTGTATTTGGCTTTGATTGCATGAAAGATTCATTTTTATGTACCCAATTATTGTCTGGACTAGTCTAATTGAACGATACATTTTTTATAGAAGTTACAGGCATGCATATAAATACATACAACAGTTTACCATGTAAGGCTGTTAAACTAATTAGATCATTCGGCTTTTCCTTGTTGAAAAAAAGTGTTCACATCAGCTGTTTGAGTAGCTAGGTCAAAGTGCAGAGCATGGGGCACATAGTACAGAGGATTGGATGGGATTAACCTTGGTCTGGCCCTTGGCTCCTGGCCCACTGCGGCCCAGGAAGAGTGGAATTAGCCAAGCCAAGCAGGGCCATCTGATTCCAAGCCCCATCCAATTACAGCCTTATCTCTTGGCCAAATGAGATCAATTCATAGAGGGCAGGGAGACCTGGCAGCCTGGCGAAGGTGTGATAATCAGCAGTAGGGAGCATGTCACTTAACTCCCATGTGTCCCTGAAAGAGCCAGAGCATGTGTTAGGAGCAGCACACGCTGCCATTAGCTCCTGGTGCCTGCTGGAGCCTGACCTCCTCTTTGCATGAGGACGACCTGATGTAGTGCATTTGGGCATCTTGGCTTTTTCCATTTAAGTGCTGTTCTAGGAGGGAGAATAATGTGCATAATTACACTTTTCCCACTTATCCTTGGCGATTCTACTCTGCAAATTACATTTTTATAAAAAGGTTGAGGAGAGAGAAAAATGTTGTTGCTTTTAATCTGCGTTGAATATAGAAGACACTGTTAAACATTTATAGTGTTTAAGAACTACTTTGCACACCTAATGAAGTCCTCTGCCAATTATCTGGTCAATTAAGGAGAAAACAAATGTTTGACATTTGGAGGAGTAATTATGGAAATAATTTAGCTCGCTTTGTGCCCTAGAAACAGACAGTTTTGTTCTTTACCCACACTTTGGAAATGGAGATTTTTGGCTGAGTCAGATTTTCGTGATGAAAGGAATGCCTCAGATAAATAAATGTTTTCAGTGTAATAAATGTTTTTTCCAGGTCTCATTTGTGCCTCATCATTTGTAGAAATTTGAATAATATTGTGTAGACATTAAATATTTTGCAGCCTCCAAACTTCACAATGACAACAAGTATTCACACTAATCTGTTTTTAACCAACTGGTACTTTGCAGGAACTCAAACAAGAACTCCACATAGAAAGAGTTGCATATGGAAAGTTTGATTGTTTTTTTGTTTTTTTAACTGATCATCAAGAGGAAAATTTTGGCTTACGATGAGAAAATATAATGCTCTTTATATTTATTCGGGATACTTTTGCCATCCTAG
Source organism: Menidia beryllina (assembly GCA_013363375.1). NCBI lineage: Eukaryota > Metazoa > Chordata > Actinopteri > Atheriniformes > Atherinopsidae > Menidia > Menidia beryllina. Next base: position 3,458,704 of record JABUIW010000024.1, read on the forward strand.
TGATTGTATTGCACCACTGGTGTGTCCCATAGCCATCTGGAGTACCGTTCTGTGCCCACAATATGACTAGAAAGGGAGCCATTGCGGTGAATTTATGTTTGACTATTCCTTCACACTCTTGTGTTCTGGGCACAAGTATCCATTGGAGGGCAATAGATGGCTCTGAAACTGTGCCTGCCATCAGCTGTGGCCATGCGATTGTACATCCAGGACTACCGCACATGCCTGCACCTCCCACCTGTCCCTGGCTGTTGCTCTTCTCTTCAGCCCATTTAGATTAAAGTCCCCTTAAATTCACTGCAGCAGGCTGTCCGCACAGGGAAAACTAACGTCACAGGGGCCCTCTGACAATCAGCACTCAGCTAGAAAGCACTAATGACCACTGGGAGGAGAGGAGAGGGTGTTGGCGGCCCTGCATAAAGACGGCAGCAGGGGCGAGCAGAATTGGAGGGGGTTGTTAGGACGGGAGGCAGTGGGCTGGCTAGTTACTGGGATGGGTCCGACAAAGCACAGACTAGATTAGCTTCCAGGGGGCAGAGCTGCAGTCAGTTTGGGAAAATATCACAGCCCATTAGTTAGGAGCAATGAAATGGAGTCAACTTCTGGGACTCCATTAGGCACGCTGCGCTTAGGCAGACAGCATCCCTTGGTGTGATGTAGCTATTCTGGAAGGATTGAGCACAGAGATATAATTGGACTGGGGAAATCAAGCAAGTTTCAGTGGTCCTGGCGGGGCTCTCAGACAGAAATGAGAACACAGGCCTTTGTATTTTCTCTCCCTGTTAGCTTTACAGTGTTTTGAAAAATAGGCGTGGAAAAAGCAGCCAGTCTTCTTGGATCCTTCTTTTCATTTCTATTTTGCCTCCCTTTCTCTTTGTCCATTCCCCAGCTGTGTTTGCCTCTCGTTCCCTTATCCTGTTGGATTTTAGCATCAGATTCAGAATGTTTTTTTTTCTTTGGCCATGACTAACCCTAAGCTAAACAATATGCATTTATTCATTCCTGCCTTTCTGCAGGCATTTATGAGACTGAGGTTTGTGGTTGATAATAAACATGGCTTAGTCTAACACAGGCTGCTTGCTAAGCCTCGAAAGGCTGTTTACTGCAGATCAGTGCCAAGTAACTGCACTTGTTCTGAATATACAAGTACATCCATGAAAGCGATGCCCGACCATTGTAGATCATATATTTCCTCGTGGCTGAGATGCTCTCTCTTTGACAATGATGTCTGCATAGCTGGCTGACACTTTGGCTGTGCAGACGGGACTCGGATGTAGATGGAGCAGACAGGCCTCAGTGCTTCAGGTAATTGATGTGCAGTTTTTAGCACCATCGTGGGACCTCACCATCCTGTCCAGTTTCAAGAGGACATGCTTCACTTGGTTCTCCTAACATGCTTGATATACCCCGTCCTAAATAGAGAAAATTGTGCCAACTCCTCACGATCAAGCCATCCACTGCTGTAGGCCATCATGTTCTCCTCATATCCTCCGTTACAAAAGAGTCATATTTCCAATTACACCGAGGTGCTGATGGTGGACAGTGATTATCTTCGTTGCTCTATATAGTACTTTTGCAACCGATTAAGCGTTGGATTAGTGTTATTTTAGGTAGTGTGGTGTCCCAGTAAGGTTGAAGACACCTGGTGTTGTATAAATATAGAATCTCATCGTTAAGTAAGCCATTTACCAAGTCATTTCGTGCCCAGTTTTTTCAAGGGATTTGTAAGAGATCAATTAGAACCTATCCATTTGGACTAATTGGTTTTGTGGAGGATTGATTAGTAATTAGATTATGTCAGTGAAATACCTGGCCATTGAGACAAGGTGGCAATCTGTTCAGTGCAAATACCCATCTTTTTTCCTTTTAATTCTTTAAAGAGAAGAGGACAAGCTTTTAGTGACAAGGAGTTAAAGATAATGTATGATTCTGTGCGATACAGCCTGACAAAAGGAGTGTGCTTCTTCTCTCTTCCTCTTTGTCCTTTCTATTCATAGAATTATGTGCCCTTAGCAGGAGTGTGTTGACATTTGTGCACCTCTTGGGAACATAACGCCGTGAATGTTATCAGCACGTTAAAGACAGCTCTCAGCCCCCATAAATCCATCGCAGGCGCTTTCAGTCCCTGCCTCAAAGGGCACACCCCACCTCAACCTTCCACCCCTGACCTGCGTGCCCGCCTGAAGAAAGAGCCCCTGACAGCTCCTTTGATGGTCAGGGAGAGGGGGGCTGGCTTGTAAAGAATAGGTGAAATGGAGGGTGAAAAGGGGGCCAGACGTTTGAAATGTCTGCACTGAGATCTAATCAGGTTGCAGCGGCTCTGCCCCTTTCTAAAGAAGCTCCAAGACTCCACGAGAGTCGCCGTCCTGGCAGTTGGAAGGGGAATGCTACAGGAGAAGCGGGGCAAGTAAATGTCAAGTGAGTCGCCAACCAGGGGTATTATAGCTTCTGGATGGGTGGAGAGAAAAGGGGAGGGCAGCCCGTCTCTCCTGTCTATTTTACAGCCAACTGCTCAAGATGGCAGTCCTTGGTGAATTCGCTCTTATCAATTTCCAAACTGGATAAGATCCTCATTTATATGGGGCTTACTGTTATGTGGCTTCCAAAAGGACTGTTGAACATATGCATGTGTATTTTTAGCATTGTGCTAATAGTTTTCACGTCTTTAACTCCATCCCTGGCATCCACAGTTTATTCAGACTGGCATCTAAATATTCCACCGTGAAAAATAAAACCAATCTAATTACCTTTTGGACACGATGATAACAAGGCTGTTGTTACCAGCAGCCAAATTAAAGATAGATACCTAAGATTGACTCCCCTGAAAATTGATTTATCAAGTGTTGGGGTTTTTTGTATTATCCTCTCACCTTGGAATCTTTGTGATAAATCCTCCTCCGATATAAAACAGTCCTGTGAGTAAGACGATGAATTCATATAGTAACACCAATGCAGTCATAAATAAAAATATACCCAAAGATTCAGTTTTGCCTATGAGTTTTGTGAAACCTATCCATACAGTCAGGTGTCTTTCAGCCATTCAGGAATGATCTTTAAAAAGCAGATGCTCTGTAAAATGTTCTGAAACATTACTATATCTACCAAAGAGTGAACTCCAGGCATCAAGTGCATAGATGACATTTTTATTTCAGGTGTTAGGAAGTTTGTGTATGTGGGTGGTATACAGCCCTGAGATACAGAGCATGAAAGATTTGATCTAAAAAAGACAGTAGAGGAACTTTACAGTTTTCTACCTGACGCTACAGCAAAAGATGGTGTTATTTTTACTTTGCAAGTCCATGTTTGTCTGTGGAATTTATTTATTTATTCATTTTAATGCGGCCCTACAAAGCTAGTGTTTAGTCATTCCTACAGGTCTTTATAAAAATACATTGAAAAGAGATTATTTCCATTCCAAATCATGGAAGGTGTTGTTATTGGCTTGATGGTGTCCTTTATTTGGAAATTTAAAAAATAGCAAAAGACCACTATTGATATACATTTAGATCTGCCTTGAAAATAAATCCTTTAAAGAAGATTTCAGAACGTGTGTTTTTTTTATGATTGAATTTGGACATTTTAGTATTTATAAGTCTTCGATTGTTGCCACCACTGGTTCATTTGGGTAAGTGTGCCACCAGGAGTCTTTAAGGACCTAAGGACCGGTCCATCTGGAAAACAATTGGTTTGGTTTCGAAGGTGTCTGTTAATGTAATGCTTTTTACTCCTTTTTTTTCTTTGGCAGTGGACCAGTTAATCTTATCAGTAAATTATATGAAGACATTCTGAAGTGACACATGTAGAACAATTTGAGCTGGTTAGCCTCAGACTTTCCAGCAGTTAGAAGTGGGAGCAGCAGAAAGCAGCATCCATCATTCACAGGCCTGAACCACAGGCTCCGAACCAGTTCTGGGGTTTTCTCCGTCAAAAAGAGGCATTAGTGTCTACAGCTGTGTTATAAAACCTATGTAATTACCTCACATCCTTATTTGGGTCTGATAATCTTGTAAAAAGGAATCCTCAGTTGTATTTTTAGATGACTTTTCTTTCTAAAAAAGGATCTGCTTTGATCATCCGGCTTGCTAATAAAGCTTGTCACAACAGTTTTCACCCTCTGGACAGCCAACAGTATCTATTTTTGTGTTCTTGTGCCAGATTACCTGATTAGATTTAACAGCTCAGTGCTGTATGTTTACTTGTACATTTTGATAAGTTTGTTGGGTTGTCCCATGTCTAAATTTAATCTTTAGCCTGTTTTTTCTCTGATCCAGCCCATGCCCACAGAGGAGAAGTGGATCTAAATTGTGCCATACTTTCTCTGCCCTTTAATTGCATAGCTCCAGTGAAAGCTTTTCTGCAGCCTCCAATCCTTTTAGAACTACTTAAACGTTCCGCTTGGATGTGGATTAGTGGATAATGGGCCCAGCAGCGGCAGCCCAGGTACAAGCTATTGAAGTGTTCCTGAGATAGCCTTAGCGAGCCCTGGGGGTAGAGGGGGAGGGTTCATTGTTGGTGTGACAGTTTGCTTGAGTGGATTACATGCAGTTTAGGGGACTGTATTGGATTGGGGCTGTTCCCAATTATCGTCTTGGATTGGATCGCAACTGAGTAACCTCCTTTCCCAATATTCAGTGCACCAGGTGAAGCCTATAAGATCCTGCTGCTACACATTACCAAAAACCATTAAGCCCCTGAGCCCAAAGATAATGTAGTAATGTTAACAGCATGATGTGATGGCTAGAATCCCACAACTTTTATGCCATCACAATACTTTCTCACTCAGCTGCCAGCATTAACAGACCTTAGAGCTCCTCTTCTTTTGGTGAGTGGCTGAATTGTTTGACAGCTGCTCTATGACTCAATAAGTCATCTCGTCTTAAGGCAAATAAGATAACATATGTAAGAATGTTTAAAACAGAAGTCAATTAAATTTACTCATTAAAATTAGATTAGTGGTAGATACTATGCAGCCTGAGACAAGAGATATGAAATGTGTTATCTGGAGTTAATATTCATGCCGCAGGTCTAAGAAAACAACACCTGATGATCTGACCTGAGAATTTGACTTAAGCCTGCATTATGGATTTACCCATAGACTACCTGGTTGGTAGAGTCTAATAAAATATTTATTTCATTATTAGGATTTATGACAGTGTCTATCTTGTTGATACTGTTAGTAGCCACGGTGAAGTCACCTCTGTAGATACCAACTAAGAATGCCAGTCCATGTGCATAAATAAACCAAAATGATGGAATTTTATTCCATGAGCTATATTTTAACCCTTAAAAGTTACGATTCTGTTTTTTTTAAGAGGAGGAATATGCATTCCTTTAAAATAGTTTCTTTCCTAAGCAGTGGTCTCACATTAAAGAGTCAGAGAGCTTTCCCTGCAGGTGAGCCAAACTATCTGTTGCTCAGAAAAATCATTGTTGCTGTTTAAAGCCATTCGAACAGACCCTGGTTTTAGAAAACCCTACATTGTGCACATTTATACGCATCACTTCTGCATCAGATGGTTATTTGCTTTGTCATTACAGTTCCTCAACAGATAAATGTCCATATTGCAACATGTTGCCAGTTTGTGTAACTTCCATCAGTAAGTTTCATCAGAAAGTTGTACAAACTGCTTGAAATCAGACTTACCACTTCACAAAACAGCGTAAGAATCTCTTCAGGGTTTGAATTTTTAAAGACAATTCAAAACGTGTTCTTATGGTTGCTGTTCTGAGCAGTTGTTGGCGTTTTTCATCCTGCTTGACATTTACTTTATACTCCACACTGAAGCCCACAGACTCCTTTCTTCTGAGAGTAAGACACCAACTACTCAGAAGTACAGCACACTTAAATCCTTTAGACAGACCCAAACATTCCTCACAGACCTGATGCAACGTGGATTTGCCTGCGCCCATTTCTGGAGGACAATTGCACATCATCTCTTTGAATTTGCTCTATTTGATTGCAGCTCCTTTTATCTGTCTCTGAAGAATTCCAGTGTGTAATGAGGTTTAACACAGAATAGCTGGAGCGCTTGTTTTTTCATTTAGATGTTTATATACTTTAAATAAGGTGCCGTTGGTGTAAAGAGCTGGAAACACAACAATGCATTTGTGGAGCTAATAAAACGGGAGTTTAGAAGAGAGTGAAGTAGCTGACCTGTTCCAGTATACGCTGAATAAAAAGGGCATTGTCATGTGTTAACTTCTTTATAGAAGTAGTTATCTCAGGCACGTGTGCTAATCGCAGACTTCACCTCTGTTCTTCAGGATTAGAAGTAGTTCCATCCATCCATCCATCCATCCATCCATCCATTATCAATACCGCTTATTCCCTCATGGTGTCGCGGGGGGAACTGGAGCCTATCCCAGTGGTCAACGGGCGAGAGGCAGGGTACACCCTGGACAGTCCGCCAGTCCATCGCAGGGCGATTAGAAGTAGTTAATCGAGTTAAATTTAAAGAGGATCCCCACTGATGCTGCAGCTAAACGATGTTCTATCCTTTGCATGACGCACTTGAGCTCTCGGCTTAAGTAGTGCATGTGGTATTTTATTTTATTTAATATTAGTTTAGGGGGGGGGGGGGCAGTAATTCGATCCACTCAGTGTGTTACTGTTGTAGTTCGTGAATGCATAAAGGAATACTATAAAGTGATTTTGCATGGTGAGAAATGTCAAAAAAGACTAAACTAATTAAAAATAAATAAAAATGAGAGCTATGGATTGCGATGCTACAGAATTAAGTGCAAAACAATTTACAATAAATAGATTAGAAACAGGAGTCTGCATGTAGCAGAAAGCAGATCTTCAGGTAGGTTATATGCAGTCTGAGCAAGAAGAAGAAAGTAGAGAATGAGGGGAGAGGTTAAGAGAAAAAGGTGAAAGTATAGTTATATATATAAATAAACAAACATAAATAGTGATCTAGCTGATTATTTTTACCGTCACACGAAGCAAGTCCAAGTTTGTCCCCCTGGTCCAGCCTCCTCCTCCAGCCCCCACCTGACATCCATTCTCCTGGGCAAAGCTGTCAGAACCTGCTGTCGCATTTTTCCTCTTTTCTTTCTTACTTTTTCCTGGAGACTTGCAAGTGGATAACAATGAGTCCCCTGGCTGTGCTCATCTGATTCCATCAGGAAGAGGAGAAAAGCACCACAGCGCCTTGGGAATATTGTGCCTGAAAATGGTAATTTGCCAACTCAAGCAAATCCTGGGAGAGCAGGGAAGATGAAGAGCAGACAGATTTCACTTTCTTTATTTATTAAATTTGATAACCGGTGCAGGCCTCCAGAGAAACGGAGACATTCTGCTGTGTGTCATTTAGTCACAGTGAGAGAATGCAGTGAAGATCCATCAAAGGCAGCATGTCTCTCACTTCCCATTGGTCACTCCTCCATCCCCCACTTACATTTATGTCATGTTGTTCTTATACATACAAGTCATACACTCAACGGGCTGAACTAGTAACTCTCTTGAAAAATGAGTTGAACTACTTTGTCATCAGTTCGAGAATGTTTCACCTGGATTGTTGGCCAAATTTTCATCGGCTGAAGTTCAGTCAACATTTAGAAGTCAACCTACAATTTGAATTGATTCATCAAGCAAATTGATTTTCCCATACTTGTTAGTTAGAGATAAGACATTGCTACTGAGCGTCCCCAGTGCTGCTCTAATGGTAAAGGGGAAGAAGCTAATTGATTAGCTGACAGGCACTTTTTTGGTGTCAAGCAAGGAAGGAGCCAACCTCATACCTTCCGTCCCCCGAGCTATTATTTAATACAACTGTGTTGTTCTCAGCTTCCACCCCTTTGTCCAGGAAAAGCTCACCGGCCTCTCAGCCCTCAGAAGGCTCCTCAGGGACACTTCACACAATTCAGAAAGGGAGGGGGGGGAACGAACATAGCCACAAAGCCATACTGAAGAGGTATCACTTTGCAATCTGCCCGCCTCCCAGCTCTGGCGTCTCATTTGTTCTGTGTGCTGATGTGCATCAGGGCTTCAGGGCAAGGTGATAGTCTCCAGGGACAAGTTGCAAAGGAAAGTTACCTGAGGAGATAAATCAGTAAAAGCATAGGGGAAATCCTTTTCTGCACTGTGGATCTTTGTGTTTGCAACAGTTTAGCAGTACCCCTGCAGAAACTTGACTGCAGAGCCAGAGGGCCTTGAATGGGTCGCCTTTGAGAGGTAGGGGTCTTTTGAATGTACTCTGCTTGAATAAGAGGTCTTTGACAAGTGAGGGCTTTGTGATTCTCCTGTGCTCCTCTGCCATTATCAGCACGACTGGCTCCAGGAAGTGGAAGAATAACGGCTCTCATAGCCCGTATTCTCAGATGGACCACGTCTTAATGCCTGAAATGGCATTTTAGACATGAAACATCCTTTACTTTACTCGTGTTGTACATGATAATTGCTGAAAAATGGAAAAATAACTAATTTTACTCGACTACGAGATGTATGTGAAGTAATTGACCACACCTACCAGCCACAGTAATATTTAATCCATCCTGCTAATTCTTCAAGTTACGCAGGCTCATGCAGTTTTTGTAATTAACAAATCCCAATTTAATCCGCAGTGCATGACAATTCAATTTGTTGATTGCCTCCCTCCCTTCTACTCCTCTCTGCGTCTATTTGGGAGAAAGGGGGGAAAAATAATGTAGTTGAATGTATTAATTCAACATGATGAATCCTGTATTCAAGTCATTGGAGTGAATAATTAAAATTAGCTGATAAAACTTTCAGCAGAATTACTTTGCCAAAATTGCTGAACAGATGTGTCATTTTAATGAAAATCCACAGCCAAGCTCCTTTCCCCTTCCCCTCTGTCGGATAAAAATATTATTCCCACGGCACATTCTTAATTTGGTGGTAAATACACTCACAGCCATCTCTGGAAGGGTGGGTGGGAGCGGGTGGAGAGAGAGGAAGAGCAACTTGTCACACTTAGTAACTTGATTTCTCCCTCTGCATGGAGTAACAGCTATCTACTGTAATTCACAGCACTCCATTGTTTCAGCAAGTCCCAAGGAGGACTTATTAAAATGCAATAATCTCCCTATTTAAACAGAAACAATAACCATTAGAATTCCCGCAGATCTAAAACAGAGCGTAAGCCCCCATCTGCTGTGAATGATTAGAGTCTTGACGAGGGAATTTAATTTGCAACATTCAAAGATGAGAATCTGAGCAGATCTCTCCTCCGAGGCTCTCACCCTCATATTCATACTCTCGCTTTATTTGTCTTTTTAATTATTTATTTAGTTGCCACTAAAGTCGCTCTAGAGATCAGGCATTGAATGCACCGTGGCTAGGCAACATGCTTCAGAGTGTAAAGCCTCTGTTCGCTGTCTTTAAATAACTGAACGGTGTTTTGCAATACACACTGTCCAATCAGATGACAAAATGCTGGTTTGAATCTTTTAAATGTTCTTCTGAAATACATTTAGAACAATCCATTGGCTTCATTTAAGCCTGACACACATCAGAATGGTTTAAATGGATGGCATAATACAAAAAATCAAATCAAATCAAACATGCTTTGGGAGCCCAGGAGAAGAAAAACATTCGGAGTGGACCTTTTCTTTTTCACATCAATCATCCTTTTAGGGTCGATTGGTTGCAATTTGCTTTGTCATTAAATCCTTCCCATTAAACCTTTAAAGGTTTCCTTTACTAAATTTACACAGTGGTCGTTTCTGTTTGTGTCCAGATTATACGTGATGACATCCCACACACTTGTTTCCATTTGCACAACCAATAGTCATTATGATCAATGTTTTTTTTCTTTATCCAGACCTAAAAAGCTGGAAAGAAGAGGGCACAGATAGATATTAGCTCTTACTCATTCTGACTGAAAATAGGGTAAGGATAGAGTTGTATTCACACAGAAGCAATGCCAGATCACTGGATTATCAACCTGTTTGCAGTATTTCTATTTAAAAAAACCTTCATATTTTACATTCAGCAGTCTAGTTATAAAATGTAATCTATCATTCCATTTGGGGACTCCCACCTTTCCCTATCTAATATCTTTACTCACAATAATAAAGCACAATTTGTAACTGGTGAAGTGTAGCAGAAGAAGAAACTGAGACTGGGAAGAGCCTAGCCTGATATTTTTATTTTTTTAAATTGTGATGTGAAAAGGTTGCACAAAGGTAAGCATTCACTTTGGCTTTCTCAGTTTGCTGGATTACAACCATGACTTATTTTCAAGCTGTTGCTCAACTTGCATAATTATACTAATTTCCTTATTAGAAAGGTAAAAGAATGCGGTTATTATTAATGCGGCATGGGCTTCTGAATTTCCAACCAGCATATATTCCAGGTCCCGCAGCAGCTGGATCAAACCACCGGCTTGAGGTGTCTTGCTTTACGTTTCATTAAATGGTAGTGACATCATCTGTCCATAGGAGCACGCTGGTTCTTCATCATTTCCAATGACTTTGAAAAAAAGAGCTGCTCTCACCTCAGCTGGTGAAACAAAGCAGGTGCATTGCTAAATATATATTAAGAAGTGCCTTATTCTGCAAGTTGCCGTATTCCCGGCGGCTCCTTGCACTACTGATCTCTCTGCCTGGTATCATCCATTTCTGGTTGTGAGTGTTCAGAGCGAATCCTAATTCCTGTCTCTTGTTAGCGGTGAGCCCCAGAGACTTCTGATAATGAGCTTGGAGGTTAAGACAAGTGGAGTGCCATTCCCAGTAGGTGTTGTTGAGTTATGGGGTTTCGGGTGTGAGTTCCAGGGGCCCTCCAGAGACCCAGTTAAGGCCAAACCTTTGGCAGAAAGCGTATTATTTCCCAATTTGAAACAAAAGCTGTGCCATTTTGAATTGCAGCTAATTGGTACTCAGTGGAGGGGTCGTTTTCCTTTGCACAGCCAAGAAAAATATCACTCACCATAAGATTTAAGCATTAGGAAAAAAATCTTTGCATTAAACCAAAGTAAGTTAGACTTGCCTTTAAATGTACGGATTTTTGCTGTTATGTTTTTAAAGCATAACAGTTTTAAGTCATCAACATCTTGGAGCCATCAGATGGAAACATTCAGCTGTCTTGTGCTGTGCAATGAGCCCTCTGGAATGGATCCTGCATCCATGTCAAAGTGGTAAACATAGGCAAAAGGTAATCCCAAAACTATGTTTATCTAAAAATATCCCGGCTTTATTTTTCAACTAATGTGCATAATCTCTTCAGGCTATCCTTTGATCCACTTCAAACTGGCCATATGTATTGTTGTTTACCCAAAGAGGCAATGCCCCATTTGACGTTATTTCACTCAGTGGTTTTGGTGTTTGGGCTAAAGTTTTTTTAAGGATTTTACATCTGTTGGTGGTAGATTGGTACTTTGCTGTGCCTGGTTATTTTTGTTCCCAGTGGGTCATTTTCATCAGAGTTGACATCATATTTTACATCAGTTCCCAGCACCCACACACCTCCCTCAGTGCTGCCCCCCCCCCCCCAGACATAAAGTGTGTTTGTGTTCGAGCATCTCAGCCTTACGTTGTGATTTTTCTCCTTGTTATTAAAGAGACACGCACAGTGCAGCCTGCTGAACCCGCCCTGTGCCTTTTTTATTAAGTGCGAGGCGATTTCGTCCAGGAACTGTATGCAGGGATTAAATTAAGCTAGCCCCCCATAGCAGAGCTATGTTTTCCCATCTCAAAATCATATGACTGTATCCTGCACAGTGTCATCCATCATCTGAGCTGATGCTAAACACACATCTTCCCCCTTTCTCTGACTTTATTGAACAGCGGCAGCATCCCGAGGTGCTATTTTGACTGCCAGGATTGATGAAACCAAGTCTTTATGATTAGCTTCATTATCTCCTAAACAATCCGTTTGACCACCTTCAGTCTTTTTTCTTTAACCTTTACATTGGAACTGATTTTAACATACATTTTCACCTCAAACTTGAAGCTACATTGAAGAGATTAGGAATACATTCAGTGGTTTGACAGCAATCCGCCTTGATATGCATCATGAGCAGATGACCAATACGTTTTCTTTACTTCATTTTTGGATGTTACATTAACAAAATGTCATGGATGGTAAAATTGTACATTACAGCTTTTTTTTTTTAATCAACAGAAAAAGCAGATGAAACGTGTGTGAAGATCCACACAGCAGCTTTATTTTACGTCTTTGTTCAAACTCCTCTATGCGTTCCTCTATTTTTCAAAACTCTAAAAGTGAAACTTTTTTTAAATAAAAAAAACATGGTTACCTAAAGATTAAACAGTTTTCTTTGATCAATAATTCCTCTTGAATACTATGTTCTCTTTTAATGTTGCCTTTTTCAAATTCTACTCACCCCTTCCCTTTCAACATGAGCAAGAACAACAGCATCCAAATCAAATAGTGGTGGGTGAATTGGAAGCTGCAGAGTAACTCAACATGTTACTCGTCAGCCGCTACGCTGCTCACGCTGTTGGGTTTTATGATGCAGTTGATAAGAAATGAAGAAAACTAGAAGTCCCACGAATAAGAGAAAGGTCATGAAACCACAGCTAATTTAGCTAATTATCTAAATATCCATTGTGTATGGACCTTGCAGTTGGACATTTAGTTATTAATTTTTTTATTTCAGCACACTTAGTGTTGCTCTTGCAGCCTTTTGGAGCTCAGCAGCTAACCCGAGAGGTAAGGTACAAAAGAAAAGACATGAGGATCCTCCACATCAGCTCTTTGTATTAAGCCATTAGACTCAACCATTAGCTGTGCTGGTCTTTGAACAGGCTGTCATCACTTCCTCTGGCTTAGCGCAGCAGCATGCTCCGCTTCCCAGCTGATGTGCCACTCTCTCTCTTAGAAATCTGTGCATTTTAACTCACAACCCGCTTGGAGAGCACAAAAGGCCAGGAAACCTTTTAGGCTTTTTCTCAAAAGCCATCTTTGAGCTTCTGATTCGTAATTTTGCAGAACACCTTGGTAGACTGTGGGTCCAAATTTGAGCAAAGCAGAAAAAAATGTGCTTTCCGGATTTGAAAATGTGTTTTCCATCTAATCCACAAATAAGTAAAACAATCAGGCAAGTATACAGAGTAAGGCTTAACCTTACAGCTTCCTAGCGTCCATATCCGGCTGAGGATTCAACAGAGACATTGGGGCCGCAGTTTGAACACCTGTAGTGTAGAGGGACTCAGTCCTGAGACTGTAGCAGTACATCAGCCTATCAGCTAATCCCAACTCCTTCCGATCAAAGATAGTAAAGATAAATAGATTATGATGTGGATGTGTAATGTTTGGCTCTGAATTAAATTAGTCTCATGAGTGTCCACTGAGACTTCATTTCTCAGAGTGGGCAGACAGGGGTTTGACCCAAAGAGTGGCTTCAAAAAGTCAATCCATAGTGTAGGAGCCTAGTTCCATGACAACCAGGGTATGTTTTGCTCTTCAATCCGCTGCAAATAAATGTGAAGCATTTGCACTCTTTACAATTTTCATTTCCTTTTTGATGTCAGTCTTTTTCTGCAATGAAAGTAAACAGCCTAATGTTGCCGGTCATTCAGCTTTAAAGCGACTCGTGTGCGTCTCGAACGTCAGTGTAGCAGAAAATGTGTCCGGACTGCACCGTTTCCACGGCCATTTGGCTCCAATGAAGTTTGGAACATTGTGAAGTGACGGGAAGAGCATTCTTGACCTGTATTCTGTCGGTGTGGTGACAATGATAAAGATAAGTGGTTGTGACAGTTGTGAATGATGCTCTGCCACGGGCCTGTGAACCGCGCTGTGGCTAAATTGACAGCGTTGTCACACAGACTTTTCACAAACCCCAAACCTCTGGTGAACCATCTAATGTGGCAAATGGGAGCTCTAATTCTTCATTAATTCTCCGGAAAAGGGAGATTTGGTCATGTAATTTTCTCCTCGCTGCCTGTTTTAAAGATTCCAATAACTGAGCATTTACAGTTGACTGAGCGGGAATTACTGCTGCCCCCCACACGCACCCCCCCCTCTCTCTGCCCCCTCCTCTCCTCCACTTTTTACAGCATCGACACGCTGACTGTGAAACCTAGTGATGCTTATAGCCAGACTTATTGCCATGGTTATCTTTAATGACTTTGAAATGTATTGGCCTCGTTAATAAGCGGCGAGGTTATCAATTCCTCTAATTAGGCTGCATGCTCCCCGAAGAAATTTCACATTAAAGAGTCAGAAGATGAGTCGGGCAAGTGACGCTTTGTGGCGGGGGTGGGGGTGGAGGGTTACACAGTGGGGTGGGGTGGGAGGTGGGGGTGTTTAGAGCTAAAATTCAAAGTGTCTTACCCCGTCTGGGAGGATTAGCATTTAATCATTAAGCCCACACCACCACCACCCCCAGCAGCAGCAGCAGCAGCCAACTCCCACTCTAACACTACACTCCCTCCAGCGCCACTGCACCGTCTTCCTCCCATTGAAAATGACTGTTTCACTTACACATTATAGCTATCAGTGGGTATGGGTGTGCAGGAGGGGTAATCACAGCCAGGCAGGGCTGGGTGGCGGTAATGGGACATGAGCACTGCTGAGGTGTGTAATACGATCAAGAGTTACTGTCACAGAGCACTGATGTGCATATCTCAGGCTGACATGTTGAGGCCGCAGCGAGGCCATTTGGGTAAGCTTTATGTGGCGTTCCGGGGGAGCTTCAGTCAGCTGCCAGTAAGGAATATAGGCTTTTTAGATGAAATGGACGCCTGCCTTCTGTCTGCGTCACTTCTGTGAGGCCGCCTGGCAGCTCTGAATCACTAAGATGTACGACATAGCATTAATATGTGAAGGAAAAACAACTAGAGAGAAGATGGTCTGATCAGTCAGCATCTCAGATCAAATAAAACTGAAATAACTTCTTTATTTTATTTCGGAACTGTGTACAAGAATGTTCAGATGCTCAAATGATAAAAAAAGCAACAATGTAGTGCAGCTCTATGCTACATTATTGAACTTTCCACCAGTTAGTGACATAAATGCCAAAGTTATTACATCAGCCGAAGCATAAAGCGTGTCTAGATGCAGTGAAATGTTACAAAACCACATTCACTTTGTGACTCGCTGCATAGATTGTATTTGCATGTGCTCCACATGTGTGGTCTGACTCATACTTATATGAAAATGCAGATTAGCTATAAAATGCCATTATTTATTTCTACCACGGCCCCATCAGCCAGACTAAGCTTCCTGCAAATTTATAGCCAAATGTCACTTTTACATGATGGGTTTGTAACAAATATCTGCTGCATATTGTTAAATTAATCTTCCATTTAAAATTAATGGAGTTAGACTCCCCAGGTTCAATGTAATTTGGTGTTCGCGGGCAGTAGGTAACGCAGTGTGAATACACAATGAGTTGGGGCCAAACGGCCTAATCTTCCATCACCTTGAACCTGAGAGGAGAGGACGCCTCATCCAGCAGTGGTTAATGAGATTGTGCTCACCTCCGGGGAGAAGGAGAGACAGGGAGGGAGGCAGGGTTTGGCGGGAGGGGAGGGGAGGGTAAGTAAGAAAGATGGAGGAAACAAAGATGGATGCATCGAAGTATGCCACCGCAGAAAAAAGAGGAACAGGATATGAGGCGGGAGAATGATGGCCGAGTGCTGAGGGAGGGATGTAGAGAGGAGGGTGGGAGATATATGGAGCCAGTGTCTGATAGCAGCGAGGGGTCCACCACCGTGCCTCGCCACTCGTCTGGGTTCCCTCAGCTCTGAGAGCCGCTGTTGGACGTGGCTGATGTATGTATGAGAAAGCAGGGGCATGTTGAAATTAAATGAATTCTATATCATTATTTCACAATCCTCAGTCGGCCGTGACAAAGACAGAGGACATATTTCACGGTTAAGGATGCGGTACTCAGTGGGGGTGTCTGTCTCTCCATAATTCATAAAACTAGAAAAGGTTCCCCTGTGCAAGCGTGATCATATTATTGTCAAAGGGGGGTGGGGGTGGGGGGTTTCATAGATTCTCTATTACCCCACGCAGTGTCCCCTGCTGTTTCATCCATGTTCATATTGCAGGAATCACAAACGGCACCTGTCACGCCAGTGCTAGAGACACTTAAAATGGAGAAGCATGCACAGAGTGGAAGGTTTCCTAATTCCTGTGTGTGTCGTTGCAAAGGCTGTTATATTGACCGTCTTTGCAGCGGATTGGCCTCCGGCAGACGGTGGCAGCAGTGTGAGCCAGCCCTGAGCCGGGCTCTGCCAGCGTTTACGGCTCATATGGTTGGTTTTGGAAGGGGCTGTCGCCGACTCGGCCAACTACGTGGATTAGCAGCTCCGTCCTGTGCAGTGCCTCGCTCCATTGTGAGATAGTCCCACTGTAAACACCACAACATGCATAACGGAGACACCAGTTCCATCTTCCTGGTGGAGAGGAATCCTTTTTTCCTGGTGACGTGTGAATTCTGGATAATGTTAATGAATAGTGTTAATGAAAGCATTGAGCTATCTCCTATTTTAAAAACATTATTTTTGCTTGGAATTCAATTTGTATATGTGATTGATAACCATTTCAGAACGGTTCATTTGAGTGCTTCTAAAATGTAATCATCACAAGTATAGTTTAATGATAGTAATTGTTTCTAATATCCACAACCTTACATATATTGATGGCTGTGAGATACTGTAAATCTCTATTAGTTTTGGGCCAGTGGCCATGCTGTTTACCTTCCACTACTCCTGTTTCCTAATCACTGCACTAATGATGCACTAATAATATTATTTATCTCTGCCCACCTCAGCATGCCTTACCTCGCTCATCATTAATACATTTCCTTGAGTTTATTGATTACGTCTTTCTCATAATCACCCACTCATCCTTTCACACACTCGGCACTCCATCCACTCATTCTTTATTTCTTTCTCATTTTTCTCGGCTCATACAGATTTGTTTGTCCATTTATTCTCTGATTCTGCCGATCGCCTCCGTTGATCCCATGTTCTCATTCCTCTCATGCCCATGTCTAATCAATGCCGCTCTATGTTTGCCTGTCCTGTGTAGAGGATAATTAGTGTGTCAGAGGCTTACAGACACCAAATTTTTTCCAAATACAGATGATGCTCTCAGGCCTTCTGCCACCAAATGAAATGTAACGTAGTCTTTTTTTTCCCTAATTATGCTGCTTTTTAAACATAACATGCTCATGGTTGTTTTCCTTCTGGCTTAGCAGGATGTCATGACGATCCCCTGTTCTCTGTATCATATTTGATGGATATTTTCTTGGCCCATCTCTCTGATTCCGTCCCCCAGTATTCAGCCAACAAGAATTGCCATTTACCAGCTTTGAAAGGACAAAAATGTTTTGCGCTGGTCTTTAAAAATTGATCAGATGCTTCACTCAGATTATCACACCCCTCCGTAACTGCCTTTTCTCTTTCTTCCTTCTCCAAAATGGATTGAGTGGGCTGTGAGGTTATAAAGTTCCAGCTGGCAACATTTGTTTAATTACTTAAATCCATTCAATCACAGCTTTTCAGGCAATTAAGTCGGTGCATTCAGTACCCTAAAACCATGATAAATGGATGAATTTAGCTGGTCTTACACACTGTAAACACTCCTCTTTAGGGGTGAAATGAAGGCCGGAAAGAAGGAAGCTTAGTGTTGTGGTGTGGCATTGAACACATCCCTAAATGTACACTGTGAGCACAGAGATTCTGGCATCAACACAAAAGAGCAGCCATGTGTTCATTTTTGCAATTGAAGTTTTATTTAAGAACGGAGTTCAGTAGCATTTACCTAAAAGCTTTTAAAAATGACCATGTCTCATAGATAAATCGCAGCTCATGGACACCGAAAGAACACTGCATAGTGTTTGATATAGAAGTGGTAAGCATGGAAGTCAGACTGAGGTCAACAGAGTGTCAGGAGTCTCATACCAAAAGAAATGTGTTACATTAATTTATCCAAATACAGTGGCCTGTAGACTAAATGGGTTTACTGTACAAATTCCCAATAAAGCAGCTCTTATTCACATATACCTTTAATTCAATCAAACTGCTAAAAATGTCAGAAAGACTGACTGTAAGTCAGCTCATTAAAACTGTCTTTAAAGCTTTTCCAGGTTGTCTGTCTGCCGTAAGTGAATCTTGATTTTTCTCACAGCAGCATCACCCAACATAACCACCAATAAACTAAAACACCAGCGCTGAGCTACCTCAGAGATACGTGTACGTCTCTCCTGAACTAATTCATTTTCCCTTTCAGTTATCAGCTCTTCATGGTAAAAGCCGTCTGACATGAGCTGTGGTCTTTTAGTAAGAACTTGTGGAATAAAGTCAAAGTTGTTGTCAAAGAGTTGTTTCTAAATTCTGAATTTTCTTTTAGGGGAACAAGAGTAGAGTTGATATATTCTGTGAACTACAAAAAAGCATATTCCTTCTGCTGAAATACTCATTACTGTCAAATTGTAGATCCAAGAGGCAGAGATTTAAACTAATGTAATTACATCACATTATGAGTCCATGTGTAATGCACATCACATAATGGAGATCTCCACTATGAAAGAACAGTTTTTCAGAAAATATTCAAAATAACAATGTTTTTAATAAAAAAATGTATCCTGGCATCAATCAAAGTAAGTCATTTTTGTCATCATGCATGTGTGACAAGGCCATCCATTTATATCCATTGTCAACTGTTCTGATGAACCTTCCTGAACTACATAGAAATAGATCTGAGTTTGCAGGGAGCAGCTAAAATCTTCTATGAGCTCCCATGTTACGCAGTCTGTGGTCCGGATTTGTCAAAGGGTTATTGACTACATCTCTCTTTCTTATCTGGAAATGAAGCTGCAAGGCAAAAAATCAAATCAAATACTGAGAGAAAGAGTAACAGTGGTTTTGTGTCCCTGTCTCTTTTGATTATGTTAGGCAGAAAAAGAAAAACGATAATCAATGTGTTTCTCAGAGAAAGATCTATTGTGGCCACAAGTACATGAAAGTATGGGAAATTCTATATTGCCCCTCAGCTTGTTAGATTTAAACAAGTTTCTCATGGTAACAATACATTGATTAGTTTAACCGAGCTGATGTTATTTAGTTTGTGCCATTTAAGCTACTGGGTTTGGAATAACTGAGAAATTAAAGTGAATTCTCATTGTTGTTGACATAAAAAATCATGTTACAGGGTGTCATTATGGCCCACTTTCGTCCTTTATACCAAGCTATGATAAGTTTTATCATGAATGATATCCACTAAAGGGAAAAACAAGCTTACCTACATTCTTCAAAAGTAAAAACTGTTATTTTTAGCAGATGTTAAGCAGGATTATTCTGTGTTGACACAGTTGAAGAGCCGAAATACCTGCTGATCTTTAAATACGCTGATTTCACTCCAGGGCCTGTGTTTAGCTTTTGAGAGTGGGAGTTCAGAACAAACCCACCTGGAATTAAAAGATTGCAAAGGAGTTTTTACAGTGGGTCTGTGCTGACTGATGTAGCATTTGGACCGCAAAACACTGTGCATGGTTTGCAGTGCATTAAAAAAGAATTGAACTCATCACCAAAGATTTTTCTTTTGCGGGACCCATTTTAAAATCATTCCCTCTACAAATCAATGCCTGGGCAAAGAGCTTATTTGATATTTTACTGACCAACAGAACTGTGTTGTGCAGCAGTAACTTTGTACATGAGTCAAAAAGATAATACTGCTTTTACCAGCATGTGAATCTCTAAACTATAAGCAAACACGGATGTTTCAAAGATATATTTCATTTGATGAAGCACAATGTGCCGCGCAGCTTTCAAGTAGCAAGGCTTGTGTTGGTTGTTTGACTGACGAACCTTTGAAATTTCAGTGTCAGGTTTTTCTTTGAATTGCCTCTGAAGTGCCTTTTTAAATATTCAAACGTGGCCTCAGAGTTCAAGCTCAAAGCTGCTAACTAGCTCACAGAAGCTTGTGTGCGTCTTACATGCAGCACCCCTGATTCTTTTTTAGTATTAGGTCAACAACAGGTACTGTTTTTTTAAGTTTCTCATGAATGCATCATTCGTATGTTTTGGAAGATTCTAGCTGGAGGCTTAAAGGCTCTAAAAGCCACACAAACAGTCATTACACTGTTTTCTTTTGTTGGTATCTACCATGAAGACACAGCAATCATGTATTCTTACTTTTTTTTAAACTCCTGATGTGTTGATGTGATCAAACTAGACCCCGTTTGATCCACAAGACTTGACTTTATGACTTTAACATTTTCTTCCCAAAACAGCACCTTTATCTCCTTATCTGAGGTACATCTCTACAGCCTCAGGCTCTACCCAAGGCTCTACTCGCATGCCCTGTGAACACTATTCCCTATGAGAAAAACATTAGTCTTTTGGTCACGTCTCACAACACTGCTGTTTTCTGAATCTTCCACAGGTTATGTTTATTTATTAATATATGGGGTTGAAGTAGTCATACATAGCGAATAGTTCTGTAGTATTTCACTCATGAAATGCTGCACAAAAGTCCTGCGCCACTTTACAAAAACATGTTCTAAAAGAGGGAAACATTATTTAGGATAACTGGGTTAGCCCAGTTCCAATGTTTATTGACATTGGGACATCCCAAAGCTATTATTTGGATGTCAGCTGCCTTTTGTTCTATCTTCTGTCAGATGACCCCACACTGTTGGGGAGGATTTATCCCTGCATCAGACCTGTTGCCACCGATTGTCGGTCCACTCTGTGTGTGACTCGGCACCGTTCAGCCTTTCCTCCCTGTTCCCTTCCTCAGGAATGGTTTTTCCACAGAGAGCATTTCTGATGAGGATTGGGCAAACAGGTTTACATCTTAACTCCTGTGTTAGGTCTTTGCTGGATAGTTTTTTGGCCTAACACTTCACTTCTTTTGTCCTCTACTTGGCTTTTTTAAGGACACTTGGCGCCCCATACTATGTATGTTCCAGGTTTTCAGCTTCTTGTTCTTTGGGAATCACCTTGTTGATACACATGCTTATTAACACAGTTTAGCAGGGTTTATTGCTTCGTACATCAAACATGCATCTCGCTTATGTGCACTACACATCACGGTTCATTTTCTTAACAGTACTGAACTCTGATCAAGGCCCTTGATCACTATCCGATGACTTTATGGGAATTTGCATTCATCACATCATGCTCAGTTTAAACCCAAATGCAGCATGTGTGTTACCTAAACATGTTGCCAGCTCCTTGAAATCCTCGGAATGTAACATTTTGTATTTCCTCACTCAGTGAGCATGCAATAGCATCAGTTTTTTCTCACCATTTTTCTCATTTACTCACTTAATCTCCTTATTTCCTTCCTTTTCCAAGCTTCACAACTTTTGATTTAATGACCTGCTTAATGATCAGCTCTAGAGGGAGTTTCTAAAGACTAAGTGCAGATTCTCATTCTAAAATGCAGGCTTAGTGGTTGCAAGCTTCTCTGCCAAGGATGGATTTTCCCTGGTGCACTGATGGTGAAGTAGTTAAGCTCCCCATTGTAGCCCATCCAAGTCTGGATGCACTGTTCTGCATTTGTCTTTCTCATTTTGCCTTTGTAATCTGATTACCAGAAGGGACCTCTGAGGGTTGTATCCTGTCCTCCTGTCTTCATATTATTGCTGTTTTTTTTACAATTTATGAGGTATTTACATTTAATTAAGTGTAAAGAGTAATTAATTATTCCCACAGGGAATGTGTATAAAATGATAAATTCTTTTTAAAAATTGTCCCATGCCAGTGAGAAATTGTGCAGACGTCAGCTGAACGTAAAGACATTGTTCTGACTTATGAGACAGATCCTCTTAAGCTTCTACAAGGATTGAGAG
Source organism: Menidia beryllina (assembly GCA_013363375.1). Lineage (NCBI taxonomy): Eukaryota > Metazoa > Chordata > Actinopteri > Atheriniformes > Atherinopsidae > Menidia > Menidia beryllina. Next base: position 3,480,450 of record JABUIW010000024.1, read on the forward strand.
AAAAAGCAGGAAGAAGACTTAAACATTTATGACTTGTGACTGATCTGACCTGGGGGGAAACATCCTTGATCTGATTGTTGAACTTGGAGTGAATCTGCTACATCCCAAGATGTTTGGAAAGGCTACAATTAGACCAGAAGCCACAGTGGCTTCCCTAATTTATCCCCCTTGTTGCTGACATATACTCCTGTCCAGTGGAAAATACTGCGGCTTCACCCAAGAGAATAGCCTGCAGGTGACAAATAGCTCCTGCTTTCCACTCCATTTGGTCTGAGGCAGCTCACACCCTCCTCCCTGTCTCGCTGCTTCCATCCTAAAGCTTCCATCATACCCTGCCCCTCCTGTTTCCTCTGCAGGCACTGACCTTTCAGATGATGTCTCTCCTGGCCGCCCTGGCCAGCAGCTCCCCTGGGAGCCATAATGGACTCAGTGTTAATTGCCTGTTGAAGGACAGAGGCAGTTCTGGACAGGCTGATTGCAGACTCCCTTGGGAGGACAGCTGTCTGTTTGTGTGACTGTTGCTCTAATGCAGCACGGCTGGAAAATCCACCGGTCGTGTACCTACACATATGTTAACAGGCACAGTGCAAATAATACATTTACGAACACAGATCACCCCCAATTGTTGTTTATACAAATTATTTTCTATTCCTTTCATTCACGTGAGGCTGACCCACTTACCTCGTCAGTATTGGGCAGACATCTAACCAGGGTGTTTTCAGGTTGTCTGGAAGCAAGAGAAATATTTGCAGTACCTGTGTTACTTTTAAAGTAGTGTTTTGCAGTTGGACGTCTGGTTCACTGAGCGGGTTGAACTCAGCATTCAGCTATCATCATTAAAGATGCTTTAGTGCACAGTGGTTTTACTCTTTGTTTTGGAGATGCTTTTTAAGGCTGTTTTAGGCACTGGAGGCCTTAATTGGAAAGTTGCGTGTCAGCATATGAGAAGGTGGGACTAAAGGGACGAAAGCTTGAATTGTTATTGTGTTCCTAACTTTACATGCCTTGTTTCAGATACATACTTTTCCAGTCTTTCCCATGTTTAAGTAGCAAATGAAAGTGCAGTGGCACAGCAACTGTGTGTAGTACCATCCTCCAAACATCTGCGGGGACATGAGCCTGTAGATTAAGTTTTCATAACTTTTTCACATTTTGCAGTAAGACTTTGAGATTTATTGAAACTGGTTCATCCCTTGAGTTAGGTACTTATTTCCAGTGTCCAAGTAGCATATTGTAAGTTAAGCAGAAATAATACAAATAAAAACTGAGTCCTTCAAAAAGCCTCGAGGTGTTTTGCACAAGATCATTCTGAAAAACATATAGGTCTGTCTCCTTGGAGGACAAATGCAAAGAAAATAGCACAAACTGTATTCACCCCTTCTATCTGTAAATGTCGATCACATCAGCTTTATGTCTCTTTGTTGCCTCAGTGTCAGCCTCTGTGTATCCACAGACAAGAAGCATAAGAAATAGTGTGTTCATTATATATTTTCTATCTCTTATTGATAAGAAGTGATCTGGATTTATTATTAACTCCATACCTGCTGCACTGCCCCTTCGTACCACAGGCTGTTTGAAACATAGATAGGTGGCATTAATTATTTAAATCTGTTAAAGCGGCTGCAAAGTGTCAGTCAAAATCATTTTAATGATCCTCCATCTCATTTGGACATGACGGCCACAGAGGGTGTCATGTTAAACAAGGGATATTTGTCATTCGCACACAGGACAACATCCGGAAGAGTCATACTGTCATTACAGGGGATGGAAGCCTTGCTCATGCTGTGGTTATCTGAAATACACTGGCATCAGACAGAAGCAGTACAGATTGTCATTTATGTTTCAGATTTTAAATAAAAAGGATGCTGACTGGGTTTGATCTGTGAAAAGGTTTCACCGTCTCACCGAAAAGAAGCAGTTTTTGCCTGTGTGTCACACGTCAAATTAATGTTAGTGTTCATCTTTTAATGATATGGACTTTAAACTTGTGCCGTGTTGAAAGTGCTAAATAAATGCTGCTTGGTTGGGCCTTATGTGACGACCACTGCTGAGTATTACTGACAAGCAGAGTGCTCCTTCAGATGTGAAAGGGACATGTTTGGTGGCCCTCAGAAATAGGAAACAGAAAGGGGTGTGGATGTCACCGCCGTTGACGGGATAAGATGTGTCACAGAAGGAAGAGATGAGGCTTAACCAAGGAAAAGTTATTCATTTTAGTTTGTTGTAAATATTGTCATTGAGACAACTGATCCTTGACGTTAATCCTCCTGTCAGCTTGTATAGAGAGAGGATGCCCAGTGGATGAGGTTCTGAGGAAATACGGGGGCGGGGCAGTCAGGTGTGGCTCTGCTCGGCATGCCTGGCCTGTGGCTGGACCTTGATCTACATGGTTTGAACTTGAAAGTAGGCCCCATGGCCCTGGCAGCCAGAAAGTGATTCTTGCTAGATAAGGACCGTCTTTCATCCCCTGTTCATCTCTGAGCTGTGCTGTCACGGTGAGGCTGATTTGCATGAACAGCTTGTCTCCAGGGCAGAACAGGCTAAGAGATGGTGATGCAGGGGATTTATTTTGACATGCTGCCAAATTCCTGCTAGACATCAATGTGAAATTTCTGAGGAATTCAGAGCAGTTCTTATTGACCATGACAGCAATAAATGTGTTGCCACGGCCACAACTTAAATGTTGAGATGTCTGTGGACTCCAGTCTGAGTCTGGCTGCAATCCAACATGAAATAATCTAATAACTGAAAACTAATACAGTAAAGTTACCATTCGCATGAAATTACAAGCCACTGGCTAATTCATGACTGTGTATTTATTTTAGTGGGCCCCAGCTCGTCCTCCAACCCCTCTCACAAGTTTTTTAGAGGAAGAATTGTGGTAAGAGCCTTAAAACCAGCTCCAGTCAACTGGAGAGACTTAATGTTTTCAAAATCCGTTTTGGTTAAGTGGACATGATAAATCATTTCCATTACACACATGACTAATTTTTTTTTAATTTAGCCTGGGATTCAATTAGCTGGTGATGGGAGGACTGTGGGAGGAAGAAAGTACCACCATGTTACATACAGCAGCATAATCACATTAAAAAGCCATGAAGAGGCCCTTGTTAAGACCAAGAAATCATCTTGAGTTAGGAAAAGAATCATTTGAGACATCATAGACCTCCTGGGTAACTCCAGCCTCGAGTCAGTTTAGACAAACAGCTTTCTGACTTATAGTAATTTATCCTGGATAGATTATTTGTAACATGGATACAGAGAGTATTTCATTTACTTGATTGATTTTGACTTCTTCCCCAGCTTCCTCCCACCATCCAAAAACATGCATGTCGGGTTAATTAGACCCTCCAAATTACCCCAAGGAGTGACTGTGAGTGTGTGTGGTTGTTTGTCTCTGTGTGGCCCTGTGATCGACTGGCGACCTGTCCAGGGTGTACCCCTCCTCTCGCCCTTTGTCAGCCGGGATAGGCACCAGTGGATTTAGACTTTAGTAGGACATAAAAAATATGTGATTTTTTATTGTTTTCATGCAGCTAATACAGAGATACATGGTGCAATACTGTATCTCTATTTTGCTGGATGAGGAATTACTCAGCAGTAAAATTTAATTCAATTAGATGTAGTAAATGGAAGAATCTCAGCAGCTTTGACGTCAGATAAATTGCGATGGCTGAAGCACCGGGTCAGAGCAGCAGCAGAGCAGAGGGTGCAGACTATGCAGTACTCAGTAATTAGCTAAATTGGTCCAAGTAAGGACGTGTAATATCTATTCAAGCTGTTTGTACAATCCCACATATGAGCCCCTGTAGCTCATATGTGGGGTGTTGCTGATTTTGAGCCCCCCTTCTGCAGCAGGCTCTCACTCAACTAGTACTGTTTTAAAAAACGGGGTCCATGTCTCCTAAATCCCTTTTCCTCTAGGAAAAAAGCACCTGTAAAGATTTGTAGATGACCAGCTGCTTGCAGATCAGTAGACGGGTGGGGAGAAAATGGCCGATGGGGGTGTCCTCCCACCCCTCACATTCCCACTGCGCATCAGAGACCATCCCTCGTCCTTTGTGTGATGTGGCTACCAGTAAAGTAAAGTTATTGTGGTGGAAAAAGGCAGATCTCAAAGGAAAGGGTCAATCTGACTGTCAGCGACTGGGGCCTGTAGTCACTCTGACCTTTTTCTCGCCCCGTTCAAGAAGTAAATTGAAGTAACGGTTGTCTAACAGACTAAAGCAGAGCAGCGTTGTGGGAGGCTGATGGCTTTTTGCTTTTTAATGGGCATTACTACGCCTGTTTTTGTTTTTGTTGGGGCTGTGGAATCTATAAGCATCCTCTCATGAGGTCTGTGAGAGAGCTAGTAGCAGGTGGCGTTAGGTGTGAAATGGGCCTTTGGACTGGGCGGCCACAGAGAGGATAATGCAGCCATTCAGGCTCTCTCTGGCAGGGGCCTCCTTTGTGCCCAGAGCTGACACGCTACTTCACCAGGACTCCTGAAAGCTTCCATTTTCTTCAATTTGTCAAAAAGCTACTGACTTATGTGACCGTTTTAAAGACTTTAGATGTGAAAGTTTCTTCAACCTTCCCACTTCTGAATGATGTCTTTTCTGCTCCCTGTGATATGTCTGTCATGCCCCACATGATTGTACAAGAAAGAAATCAAGGAACAAAAAAAGAAGTTAAAAGCAGGAAAGAGTGCACCTTGGAACCCCCTCATAGATTAACATGGCACTAAAAAGGCCCAGGTGACGTTAAAACTGTTGGAAATTGTGAAAACTAAAAGGGTGCAAAGGTTGAATTAGGTTTTTTGTAAGTGCTGGTAAATGTGTCTATTGCCACGTGAGGTGTGCATTATTCAGCAGATATGCTGGCTGGACCGACTCTCTGCTTTCTAGTTTTTTAGTTTGCAGGAAATAGTGATCAGATCAGTGAAAATACACAGAAGATTTTCATGCCTTTCATCCATGTTTTATCGAGATACAACCAGCCACAGGGAGGTTTAGATTCTCTCCTTCTTATTTTGTCTTTGATCCTTTTTGTTTCTTAGTTGTGATCCCAAGTTTTCCCATAGAACATAAAAAGAATTGAGAGCATTATTGAGCATTTCAACAGTGAGACATAGATGCAGCAGCGGCTCACATATGAAACGTCGAATGTCCACAGAGCCGTGACCCCCTCTCTGGCCGTTTGATGAAGGTTGACTGCCTAAACCATAGAGCCGTCTGTGATGTACATGCAGAACAAGAGTCTCACAATGGAGGTGCAGTGAACTGTTCAAGGCTATTACTCCTCTGAAATGGAATTAACAACAAAGCAAACTACTGTTCTTAGAACAATGTGGGAGTGCAAGGCAGAAATCATAAAGAGGACTCTGGGGTGATTTCTGGCACTCAGAAAAGGTCAACCAAAGAACAAAGCACTTATTCTCAGGACAGTGTGAGGAAAGACTGAAGAGGCGTCTTATCTGAAAACAGTCTCTCTAATTCTGCCATAACCTTTGATATTATAAGCTGTTTATTAAATAAAATGTAAGGTGAACAGTGGTGTACTCAGCACCCTCTGATCAATAGGTGATTAATATGTTCAAATGTTTTAGAAAGTACCGGGAATGGTGATGTCTTTGTTGGATGCCTGCCCAGCCTCCATCATTTCCACATGTTACAAACAAACATGACTGTTTTGCTTATGTGCCAGGCATTAAGGAGATACTTCATTTGCTTATTTAAATTGTTGTTTCATTAGTCTAGTGATTCATGTGCTCTCAGTTTGGAGAAGCAGGGACTAAATCTGGCTGCACAGAAAACAACTAGTGATGGCTCTCAGATTAAACTGGCTTTTGATGTGGAGCTAAAAGGTCTGGCACAGATTCGTGTTACGTTTTTATATATACAAAGAAAACAACATTTAAAATATTTTGTTGTAGCCAAAATGGAAGCAAAGTGTTGTAAAACACAGGAAATATGAATCATTTCAGAAATGTTTAAAAGTTGTATTTTGCTCAATCTTCCCTATAATTTGCATAGTAAAATATTATTTAAAATATGTTCGATGACTAAAAAGGCCAAATGGCACAGAGGTTTGATTTAGCTTTGTGTGATATTTGGTCCTGAATGGGTTAAGTGGCACAGGCAGATCTTGCTTTCTCTCTTGATGTCAGGAGTCATCTCAGAGGCTGAATATTTCATGTGGTAATTAAAATGTGTAGGTCAAGTCTCCCATGACACCTATTTCTATTGATATTGAAGGAAAGCAGTGGTTTCTGTCTTTAATCGCCTCCTTCGCCCAGCTGGGATTTAGAGGATGAAAGGTGACATTTTCTCCCATTTTGTAAATTAATGCAATTGATCTGCCGAACAAGAACAAAGTTAGGTTTCCAAATAGTGCATGATAAAGAGATTAAGCCTTTAAATGGCTTTCCAAAGGCAATCTTTATTGCAGGCCCTAACGCAAGGCCATTGAACTTTCAATTAGAATTTCTAATAGGGTATTGACTAGAATGTATTAAATGTTGCTACACAGCTATATAGATCCTGGGAGGGGATATTTCTCAATCCAGGGTATGACCCCGAAATCCCTCAGAGTGATATACACAAACACTTGCAGCCGTCACCTGATGTGTGCAGCGACTGGACTCTCTAAGTGAACACGGTTTATGTCATTATAGCTTGTGTGACGTAGTTTACTTTCAATAGCAATAAGTTGCCCCACCTTTCTAATCTTTTGCAGACTCATCTCCACCTTTTGATCGCTGCATTCTTTTGTTTGAGGTCAAGTTTTTTTCTTTTCTTCTTTTTTTTGTTATTGTCCACGTCAGCATAGTTTGTTCTTTTTCTTGGCTGAGCTTTGATCTTCCTCCAAGATCTTTTGTTGGTCTTAATTTCCGAGCTTCTTCGTATCCAAGCACATGAGCTGTTTTTAATTTTCTTTGATTGATCTTAGGGTCTAAATCCTATTTAATTGCCTCTAATTCCATATTAACTATTGTCATAATATTTGTACATGTCATTCTCATTCAGATTGCATCTCCCCGAGCAGCACGGTCAAAGAAATGTTACATCTGTTTTTCATTGTCTCTGTATCCTGCTCTTCTGTGCCTGTCGTTTTTTTTCCATCTCTTTTTTTTTGCCAACTTTTCTTTCGATTAAACAGACATTGTTGCTGCAGGTGATTATAAGCTTTGAGAAAGCTGCATCAGGATACAATTTGTCAGGGCCTAACAGCCTATTCTGTTCTGAGGGGTTAACATTCTGTTTGTGTTACAGTGCATTCAAACTCTAATTAAAACAACATTACATTCCCCATCTGCCAATCTCCCATAATCTTCTTTAATTGCTGTAATTAAAGTATATTTACATGTGCAAAATACTTGTAATTTAGCAAATTGCACTCTACACTCTGCACATTTAATCAGCGGTGCTGCAGCGGAATGAGTGATTCCAGTGTTTTGATTCCAGCAGTGGGCTGGTTCTGACAGGGTAAGTGGACCTCTGCCTGAGGTCTTGCAGAGGTTAGGAAAACAAGCCATTGGAGAAGTATTGTCATTGGGTACTGATTGCAGCTCGTGTGGCTAATTATAAGCCTGAGTTCCCCCGGTGAAGCCAGGGAGAGCTTAGGTATGTAAAGTGTGTTTGTGTGTGTTCAAACACACATCTGTGGCTCAGTGCATTCACAGCTCACTGCTGTTTGCCTCGTGATTGACATCAGCCATCCCCTTTCATTTATCCAATATGCAAAGGGAATTTGCTGAGGTGTGTCTGCCATCCAAACGGAGACAGCCAAAACCAAGCAAAAAACCAAGCAACCATTAGATGTATTAGAATAAAATCCGCAGCCGGCTGAATGGGTGATTTTGTAAGGAAAGCATCAGGAATTGGTTTTGGCTGAAGATGAAATCTATGCTTGCTTTCAGATTAATGGCATTAGATGGGGATTAATGTAGAAAGAGGAATTTGTCAGGCTGTGGCTTTTTATTAGCCTCACTAATAAGCTAGCTGTATAATGCCTCATATTATGACAGTGTGTTTCTGTAACTTCTAAGCACTGAATTGTGGTTTCCACTAAATATTGGGGCCACAGTCTGTCACTTGCACAAGATGGCGTTTATCTTCCGCATAAGCAGTTGGTTTTACAGTAAGTACGTTGATTGGAAAAGTCTTAGTCGAGGTCAGTGGTTTCTGGAAAGGTTACTTGGCTTTCGGTCTTGACTGTTGCTGAGCAACTACCATTATCTATGTCCTACTGGCCTAATTACATTTCTGTATGCTTGGAAGAGGAAATCTCCACCAGACCAGATGGATCCAGATGTAACAGCTCAGCGGTTTGGAGTTGGGGTCCTGTCCAGGTCGACTTACCCTCAAACCTTCGGGCATTGTCAGGTAGAGGCAGCTGGTGGCAGAGTTGGCAGGAAGAACTGTCACAACAGTCACTACCAAGATAATTGGCATCCTCCCAAGAGTTTGCCCTGGTAGAGCTGCTTAACAGCCTCACGCCAGCAGTGTGTGCATTATTATGAGGAGCTAAAAGAAGCCTGGACCCACATCGCTTAAATTCAGTGTTCTCTCTTTAAACCTTTGCCTTCGTTGTCATCATAACAGACATTTATCTAAGGTTTTAATTGCTCATCCTATTAGGTTTACCACTGATGCAGAAATTATTTCATCTGCTTGCTATGAATATAAAAGATGTCTGACTTGGCAAAAGATATTTTAAAGGAGAGCAGAAGCAGCCCTGTGTAGTGCTGTCGAAATTGCTATAAGATGGATACAGTCAAAAATCCTCATTAGCTGACATGTATTTCCTCCTAATTAGTTTCCATTCACTGTAATTGGTATGGATGAAGCTAATCATTTGATGTGAAAGCAATCTAACGCTTCGGATACAACACCCTTGGTGCTTCAATACCTTTTCAGGCTGTAAGTAGGTATTTGCCATTTATCAATTGTTCTTATTTCAGTCTTTTATTCTTTATTTAAGATATATAAGGTGAGTTTTAACACTGGCTGCGGCCATAAAGCACTGCGTCTTTACCTGATCATGCTTGTTGTTAGCCGGATCTTTAGTTGGAAGCTTGAGAATAAACCAGAGAACAGATCAAGAGTACAAATATGAAATGTATTTGGTCACAGGTAGAGTAAATAAGTGCTGGGCTCTAATTGACAAAGCTGAATGAAACTTTCAGTAATCTACATGGATTATATGATTGCATTGAATGCTAAAGTGACTTACTATAGCCACATTCTAACATTATCTTGCGTGGATTAAACAACCAAACAACCAAAATTATTTTTAATCTTTAACAAGATTAAAAATAATTGCAGTCACGTTTTGCTACAGCTTAAATTTCAGCATTGAGGAGAAGGAGAGTAGGACATTGCATCAATAGTACAGTGATGCCTGAGGCTATTGTCCCTCATCAGTACAAGCATTCTGTAAAAAAAATTCAGGACTGGGAAGCTGAGCAAAATAAGTGCATCAATCAGCATCGGTAGAAGAATGATTGATGACATCTTTCTTCTCCTCCAACTAAAGTTTTGTCTGCTGCCAGTCATCCGTAGTATTACAATCATCAGTCCTCTAAGCCTTATGCTTGTCTTTGATGGTTGTTTGCTTTAAAAGTGAACATGACGTAAAAAAAAATCATTGTAATCATTTGCATGACTCAGTTGTCAGAATTTTAAGTGTCTCTTTATCTTCTTTAGTCAAACCAGACCTCTGTACTTCTAACATGTGAATGCACTCACCTCAAAACATCATCAGACTTGATTTTTGGCAATACTCAGAAGGACTGTGTATGTTTAGCTCTGGTCTGACTTTCCACTCTTTGACCCTGATCAAAAGCAGAACCCCATATACACCCCCCCACACACACATTATTATGACAGGAATCATTTAAGCTTGAGGGGAGATGGATGGACCTACATGAAATTAGATCCATATAGACAACAGCAGTATCATATATCTAATATTTTAACATATTACTATGATTCACTCATGTCTGTATTGTATTATTTTGTTCCTATAATGTTGCCAAAGCAGATTTTTAAAAATGTTTTGGCATGAACTTTAGCCATACGCCTGTAGATTTGCCAAACAAAAATTCAGCGCAGCTCTTTTCTTGCGCCAAGTATTTGGCCATCTGCTTAAGTCTTTAACCAGCAGCATCCAGGGACTTCATCAAGCTTGAACTGTGAAGTCAAATGGTTTTCTTCAGCTCCCAAATCATGCAAGGCACTGCTGCAGATTTACTGCTCTGGCAATTCCAAGCAATCACACATATATTTTATTAGGCTGTACATAGTCACATTTATAGGATTTGCACTCAATGACAACAGAGTTTTCCCAGATCTGGTTTTCTGTCATTAAATCTGAAATACCGTTTAGTTTGACAAAGTAGACTCTTTTGAATCCTTTTAAATCACCTCTTGAAATAACATTTAGCAGACAGGAAATCTATATGTGTTAGTTTGATTGTAGGTGTTTAGCATCTGCAAATAAGGGTGCAGACAAATGGCTGAAACACCTGCAGTAGTAATTTCCCAAATAGGTCTTTACTAGCAATGACTTCAGAGTTTATACAGGCCACCATGCATCTTGGATTATCATCCAGGGGGCTCTGCTGCAGAATGTGCCGCCACTCAAGTCGGCAGAGAAGATAGCTTTTTATGTGGGGGTGGTGTTCATTATGCACCACACAGGACACCATTATTAGCCCCATTACACACACTGACAGCCACACATTCATTCTCCTATACCTGCTTTTTAAAGCCTCCTATAAATAATGAGGGCTGCAGCAAGCCTGGTCTTGGAGGAAAGGAAAAAGGTCATTATAGATCAGGCCTCCATTTGTCAAAATTATTCTATAATTTCAGGTCATGAGGAGGGTTTTTGCTTTCGTTAATTGTAGATCAGACCAACGACATAAATTTCCATTAGCAATCAATTTGTTACTCTCTGCAGAATCTAACCCCGTCTGGCCTTTGTTGTGACTAAAAATGACAGTAGTAGAGACACAATATAGTGACTGTAGAATTTCGAAGGACTGCAAAGTAGATTTGTTGTGGAAACAGAATGTGCAATATTAACTACAGTCACTGAACAGTCATTGCCTCTAAAAAAAAAAAATTAAATAGTCATTGCACCTTACTTTGATCATATGCATATACCCATGAATGCATTTTATTCATATATATATATACAGTGAGAGATATAGATAGATAGATAGATAGATAGATAGATAGATAGATAGATAGATAGATAGATAGATAGATAGATAGATAGATAGATAGATAGATAGATAGATAGATA
>JABUIW010000024.1:3492144-3637951 GCA_013363375.1 Menidia beryllina
ATAGATAGATAGATAGATAGATAGATAGATAGATAGATAGATAGATAATGCATCAGATATATACTGTAGCTTGTGATGATGTAGAGGTCACAGAAATGTCCTGCTTAATGTGCCCTGACTGGTAATCAGTGGTGCTTTGCAGTATAATTACCCAAGCCTTTATCAGAATGACCTCTCTGAAAAACTTCCCTGGTGGAAGGAGACACCTGAGAGCTTCCACACTTCCTATCTGCCATTGTTTTATCGAAAAGGCCCCGGCAGAATGGATAATAGAGCCCCTGTTCTCCCGACAGACGGATAATGGAGGGTGGAGTGGTCCTCCTTGGCAGACTGTTGCCTCTTCCCCACACTAGAGAAACCAATACCAGGTCTATCAGCTGATATATGACACTAATACACAGGCTGACTAGTGCCCTAAACAGAATAGAGGGATTGTTCCGACTTTCGACTGGCTGTAAGATCCATGACTCACAGGTACCGCACTGTCTGGCCCCTGAGACCACTCTAATTGCTTTACATCTGTACAAAGGTTTCTTGTAATCGGGCCTTCTGCCTCCATTTGTCTTCCTTTCAGTCTCCGAGTGAAGGCCTTAATTGGTCTTAGTGGGGCTTTTCTTCCAGTTAGCTCCTGGGCTTGAGCGAGTGGAAGATGTTACCTCGGGGGGCAGTGGGGTTTGTTGGCTGCGAGTGGAAGGAGAGGTTGCAGAGGGGAAGTCAATACTTCTTTTTACCTTTAACACTTTAATTAATGTTCTCCTGACAAACAGTTTTTCCCATAGCTTCACTTGGGGAGGGTGAGCATCTGGGATCAACACAAGAGTCCAGACTTGTACAGCTTTCTGGGGAGAGGAAAAAAGGGAAGAAAAAACAAACCTCCCTTGCAGTCTTCAGGGGCCAATCGACATTTGTTGAGAAACCAGAGCTCTCATTTTTAAATTGCTGGTGTGGGTTTTTCTGTGTGTGACTGAGAGGTTGTCTGTATTGTCTTATTGCCTGTAAGTTTCTCCGGCAACATTTAAGAACCGGAGCCACAGGTTGTTGTAAAATAAGGAGTTTTATTTCCATATTTTGTTTATGCTTCTGTTCTGAGCTTTGAATCGCACTCGCGTTCACATGGATGCAGCTTTTGCTGTCCTTCCACCAAAAGTAACAGATGCCAATCCCATGAAATGGGACTCAAAGAACCAGATCTGTTAAAGTGTATTTCTGTCAAGAAATGTGAACTTGACCCACTCTATTTGACCTGTGTGTACTGGGGACTACGTGGCATGGCTGGTCCTGGCTGTTTGGAGCCAAAAGGAGGACCTAGTCAGTATCAGACAGGTGGTCCTAATGATATGGCTCACTGGTCTATATAGAGGAACTCTATCAGGCATGATGCTCCACCAGAGTGTTTGCTTTCATTAAACTACTCAAGAGTGTTTACTTGTAATAAAGTGCTGCTGTTGGCCAAGACCTATTCCCGCAGCGTAACATGACCTGCCTCACTTTATCTGGCCAGACCCTGTTCTCACTTGTCTTTACAGTGAGATTACATCTCATGGACATTTCTCCACAAACCACATTTCACATCTTTAATTTAAGATAGCATGAAGTGTTGCTGCCTCGGCACCTGCAGTCCTCTCTTCACAGGGACGGGGCAGGAGGGTTTTTTCCCCCCCTGTTTTTTTGGCTTTGAGCTCTCTCAGCGAGGTTCTGCTCTGCTGTGCTCCCTGCATATCCTGCTGACTGACTGATATGGAGCTCTGCTGCCAGGGCTTAAATAGCAGCTGTAAGCGTCCAGCTGCTCCCCGCCACGCTCCACTTCTCCCCAGATGGCTCAGAGACATTCCAGCAGCCCTCCGGAGGAGCGCTCATGAGGAAAGTGTTATGGAGTGGCTCTCTGAAACACCAGGGAGCATCTCTGCACCACAGCCACCCTCCTCCTACTTCAGCCCCCGGGCTGAGCGCCCAATTCAGAGGAGGGCTGCTTTTGCAACCTCCTTTGCCAACTCACCAACGGGAGGCAGCACAGATGGCGGTATCCGCCGCATAGGCCAGCATGCAGCCGGGCCTGTGATGGGATGGGGGTCTTGGAGGGAGCACATACCAGGCCTGGCCTGGGATGCCATTGATATCCCTCAGGAGGAGTTCACACTGGCCCTCAGTAGATGACAAGCAGAAGTCTGGCAGCTCTGCTCAGCTCTGAGAAGCTGGAGTGAAATGTGTTTCTTTACTCACAGGAGCATCTTTGATTAGTGTTTTTTTTCTTTTCTCCTGCTAAGCCAACAGGGAATGTGGTGGATGAAATGAGCTTGCTCAAAGTCATTCTAATTTCCACGAACACTCAGTGTTAATAAATGATGCTGACGGTAGTCCTCCAGGGCAGCGGTCGCTGACCTTGGCTGTGTGTTTAAGTGATGAATGGTCCATCACCTTCACACCACTGAGGCAAACCACAGGCTCCACTTCAACCATGACATTGCTCATAGAAATAATATGGTGTTGAACACATTAGGCCCTCAAACTTTTCTTAAAAAACACGTGCCTCGCTTTTTTTTTCCTTTTTTTGTAGCTCATTCCTGCTGTGTCCCTGTAACAAAGCAAGGAAAATCATAAAGCACAGGCTGGTGTTAACGGTGCAGATCTTGGATATCAGAGCTGTGTTTTGAAAAGTCCTCTACATGTGATGCAGCCTGAAGTATCCCTCTCATAACATTTAGATGGACATTTCTGACAATCATTGTATTTGCGTCAGTTATGTCTCAAGTTAAAAAGGTTCATTATTTTCAGTTGAACCAAATCAACAGATTCACTGATGCTATTGATATCTAACCCAAAATTTGACTTCCAGAAGCTCTAAGCCTCTTGTTTCTCTTTAATTGTGCCTCACTTACTATCCTTTAACTCGAAGAGAAGCGAGCAGACCTCAGGGATGGATAAGAGGCTGATGTTGCTCCCAGCAGGGCGGGGGGGTCCTTGCTCTGGTGACCTCACTGTTATCCTTGTCGTGACAGGAAACATACATCATCACGGGGCCTCTAATGCAAAACACATTCTGCCAGGGTTTGATCAAAGCCAGGCGGCCTGGACAACAAAGTGCCCTGTTATCCCCTGTTTTGACCATATAATTGGAAAGTAATTACAGCTGACAAAATACTCCAGTGATTTTTTTTCCCTTTCTCTTCTTCCCGATGGAAAGCTCACAGATGGTTGTCATATACTATGCTGGATATGGTGGGCTGAGTTTGCTCTTGAGAGGAGCTGAGGAGTGGTCCGTTTTTACTTGAACACGATTGCTTCTTCAGAGAGATGAGTTACTGCACAACACACGGCCCAGGAAACCACTGCAGCCCCACACAGCCTACTACCCTGTGATGGCACAGGTTAGATTTTGGGGATGAGCTGAGCTCTTCTCATTATTAGAATTACTGCAATTCATTCGACAGATCCAGGAAGGTCAAATGGGTTTGCAGTATACCACATTGATCAGAAATTACTTTCAGATTCAGATTGCTGCTCAGTCTTTGCTGTAAGTGAATGCAGAGTCTCCCGGTGCTGAATCCAGTCCTAGCTGTAGCCGTTAGTCCTACACGGACCCTTGCAGACTAAACTGTGTGGTGTTATGTTACGTATTAACAAAACAAAAATCACTCAACACGGCAAAACATCATGCTGACAAAAGTTTGGAAACTACGTTCAGAAAACACAGCTGACTAAAAGCTTCAGCAGGATGTGATGTCACCCCAGATCGTTTTAAAAGGTACAGCCTGCAACAACGTCTAGAAAAGCGCTTTTGTTTGTCTCCTGCTCATATTTTCTGCATGCGCTCTCCTTTGTCAGACTGTTGACATCTTTGCTCCAACGGCTCAACGTGTGGAATCAGCACTGTGAGGAAAATCCCTCTTTCTTTTTATTTACCATGTCTAGAAAGAAGCAACATGATCTGGTAGACCGACAACGCCCAAGACCAGTTAAGTCATGATTTTAGAGGGAAAGCAGTGTTAGATAACCTTTTTCTGTTTGTTTTTTTTGTCCAACACTGGTGAAGCACAGCGGCCTGGTTCTTCACTGCTTCACTGTGCTGCTGTTTAAGAGACCTTAAAGACTAGAGGCCAACTTTTAATGCCAGATGAGGCTGCTCTGTTGGACCTTTTGGAGCAGTTCTGTTGCGTTACTGCTGGGTTTTGAATGTTAAGTCACTGGTCTGTAGCTCTCAGCTTGTCATCATGCTCCACCACTTAAAATGCTAATTAATCCCCACCAAAAGGCCATGTCAGTCACCCCATGCCCTGCCA
Source organism: Menidia beryllina (assembly GCA_013363375.1). Classification (NCBI taxonomy): domain Eukaryota; kingdom Metazoa; phylum Chordata; class Actinopteri; order Atheriniformes; family Atherinopsidae; genus Menidia; species Menidia beryllina. The sequence goes on from JABUIW010000024.1 coordinate 3,496,422, forward strand.
GGGGCGCTCCCAATGGGCTCATCCTGCTTTAATTGAGCGCATTTTTCTGGAGCCTGCCGTCCCTGGGATTACATTAGATCCCCCTAATTCACCCAGCCTGCCACCAGCATGGGCAGAGTGAACAAGGGAGGGAGTGGTGAGATGAGACGTAGAGCCAGAAAATGTATAAATAAACCAAACAAACTAAACAAAAAAAACAGACTGAGTGTTTATTAACACCCATGGGATGAAAAAGGAGGTGAGTGCAGGAAATCATTAGCACAGGAGAGTCAAACTAGGCTCGTTTGATCTCGCTGATGGAGGAGCAAATGTAATTTAGCGTGCTGTGAGTAATTTGTTTTAACAGTTAGCATGGGTTCCTTTTAATTTAATTTTGCCTTGCATCGGCCTTTCAAATTAAATATTTTTATTGTGTACAAAGAGGATCTTCGTGAGCCTCGCAGCTCAAAGACCAGCCCTCAACAACAGCTAATGTTTATTCATCTTTGCTTGTTTGCATGTGCGAGAGACAGAATCTTGACAGGAGTGTGCAGTGTCTGCTTTTTATTTGAGTACTTTCTGTATAATGAGGCAACTCAGATGTGCACTGTGACAGCTAGCAAATCATAGCAGTAGAATAACAAAGTGTTTTTGTCACCGCAGCTCTAATTATTTGGAAGACGGTGCTGAAGACTCTGCATCTGTTTTAGCATCTCACCTCATGTGCTCATTCTCTTGTCATATGTGTAATCTATTATATCAAGATGCAGTTTGAAAACCCAGGTAACCAAACACTTCTCAAACAATAACTTTTAGGCTCACAGGACTGATTTATAGATGTCATTTCTCTGTTTGAGGCCCACTGAGGGTCTTTTAGACATGGTGCCATTTGCTGTGACAGCAAAACTAAGGTTATCTCTGCCGGTCAGGGGGGATACCACTTAATAGCAGCTGCCATCCATAACACTGAAGAGGCCTTCCCCTGCATCTGGCCAGCCAGACTTAGCTTTGGTGAATTGGGAAAAGAGAAGAGTCTTATCTCCAGAAGATGCCGTGAAGCACCTTATCGGGCTGGTGTTCGCACACCATGGAGCCTGAGCCCCCCGCTCTGACCAGCAAGAGCAACCCCACACGTCCTGCTACAGTAACAGAGGAGCAGAGATATGAGGGGGTGTCGTTCTGATCTGTGGAAACATGAGCCGCCATTATGGACACATGAGATGCATTTACCTAGACTCCTGGTGGCCTCTTATCAGCTTCATTGCAGAGGCTATTGTTTCCCAGGTACGATGTCATTCTGGTCTGAAGTTCTTTCGGGTTTTTTATTTTGAGGATGAGTTAGGCTGCCCAATGGTCAGCTATAGTCTGCTACTTTCCTATCTGAACCAAACTATGTGTAATCTTCAAATATGGCAGCGTCCTGGACAGAATATCAAGCCATACATTCAAGGCTCATAAACAGAGACAGCCTGGGCTCTGATGTAAGAGCACAGGGAGCTCGGCGTTTGGCGGCTGTGTACCTGGCACACAAAGCAGCAGTTGTTAGCTTTGACGGTGTTAGGATAGGCATGAGACTCCCAGCCAGACTGTTGGCAGGACCAGCCGCTCCCTCAGATGGGTGTCGGCTGGCTGCGAGCCCCACGGCCTCCTCTCCCTCCACCTTTCTCCCCTTCCTATCACGGCTGAACCAGAGAAAGAGCTCTGCAGAGCCCCGTAATGATAGGTGGCACATGTGCAGCTCTGCGGTGATTGTTAACGGCAGCAGCTGTGCAGATAGCCTGGATGATGGAAAATCAGTGGGACCTCATTTTGGTTTGCCAGTATGAATATTAATGGCTCGTTTCCAGGCCATGGCTAATGATGAGGAAAATTCCCTAATAAAAACTTGATGTGATGGGCAACGACCCGCGGGGTCACTGGAGACAGTCAAAGTTAATAGTGTGCCATCAGGTGTGAGGAGTTAAGTGATTAGAGGCACAGAACCTAATCCTGATGTTTTTCTCCCCCCTCAGCTATGAGTCAGTGTGGAGGGAGGGCTGAAAGTGGGAGCAGATGAGGTTTATATCTCTTGACAACTGAGGGCTGGTGCACTTACACTGAATACTTTCCATAACATGCAGAGCATGAATTTTGTATACGATGGTAGACATTAAAGGGCGATTTCCTACTGTGTGAATCCTCCATTCGGTTTTATAGGAATTACCAATAATGTTTCACAGGGAGTCACCGGAAAATATTTTATAGCAACAATTGTAGTCCAAGTGCGATACATTTTTCCCAAAGTTAAAACAGCAACTGTATACATGTTTCCATCTTACAAACGCATACTTAGTGTTTCTGGAAGGGCATATGTATTCACTTCTATCAGTCCGTTGTGGGCAGCTCATTTCTTTAAAAACGTCCTCATACAAGCTTGTTGTAAAAATGGATCTAATCAAAACTCAGCCCTAATGCTTGTGAATGAGTCATTATTCCATTGTTAACATTGAGCATGCTGAGTAGTTACAGTAGATAGCGAGTTGACTCTTCCCAGGTAAATGGCCAAAACGACGCCAAGCATGCAATTTGGCGCTTATAATTAGCTCAGCATGCTACTGATAATCTTTGATTAATTCAGCATCTGCTTTGAGCCACAGGCCCCTTTTGGCTGATAGAAACAGAGCATAAGGGGTGTGTGTTGGTATTGTGTGCTACAGCCGTTTTAATTTCTGCATGAAAACAAGCAAACGCTTTACAGTTCTAGTATGTTTTTCAAAGGAGAAGTTTTTATGAATTTGTTCCAAGAGATTTTAAAGATGGTTATGTCCTGATCAAGCACATTTTAGGCTGATCAAGCTATTTGTAGCCTTCTAAAACTCCTGAGTCTGTCTTTATTTGAGACAGTTCTTCTTTTCTTTTACCGTGAACTTTGTAAGATTTGATGTCATTTGTTTTATAATAGTGACTTTTCTTATAAAAATCCATGTTACTATCAAATGAAGGCAGTCCGATTTCGAACTGACTCTATAAAACACTCCTTTTGTGGGTTCGGTCACAGTCCAGTGAGATAAAACATTAAGGAATGCAGCTCAGAATATTAAAAGCAGAGGTCACAGAATATGAAGTTATTATTTGATGGAAGCCGTCGTTTTTCTTCCCCTCTCCCCTTTCGTTCCTCCTCTAGCTCAAGTTTGTGGTCAAATTAAATATCTTCTGGATAAAGTTTTACATTTGAAGGGAAATTGCATGCAGATGTTGGCCTGCTGCATTTGGCCGCCGCTGCACATTCAGATCAGACCTGGTTATATTAGTCCAGACAGAAGTCTGGAAAAAGCATTTGCCTTTTGTGGTTATTTAGATAGTCTGAAACATCCTGATGTGATGCCTTCATGTTGACGGTAGGACATCTAGCAGATGCCGGGACAATTAGATGTTCAGTGTTATCACCACAGAACCGTGTTTATTTTGATTATCCCTTATCAGTCGTGTGGAATTGAATTTCCTTCCACTCTCTGAACTTTTAAGCCTGTTAGAAAAACCTTGTCAGAAGTGGGATTTTGCTTAGGGCTTTAAAACAAACTTTCCTCAAACTAAAGTAATTATCATAAAAGTGTCAAATCTGAGTGTTCATGGTTCATGAGAATTTAGTGTTTGAACCTGTTCTGACGGGGCCGGCTGCCTGGGTTTCATGTGCCAAAGCAGGTGCTGCGTAGCAAACCGTGGGCTCATCAGTCTCCTCCTGCCCAGCTCTATTTGTTGTTCCTCAATTCACAGCAGTGAGGCTGGCAGACTGTGAGTTGTGGGTGTGAAAGAGAGTGAGTTAGAGATGGATTCGAGCAGGGGGATTTTAGAATATGCACGGCACAGATCTCCATCACCATTCTGGTGTTCCTGTGTTCACCATGTGTAATACGGCAGAACCTGGAGCCAGTGGCAGAGCGGGCATGCCGCCATCTCAAGCTGTGGTGGGGATGAGGTGCTCAGCCTGGCAGGTCTGAGCTCAGACGCATTCCAGCCCCACAAGCGATCCTGCTCTCATTCCCAACCTGCAGAGTGGAGCACTGAGCTCCAAGATGGCAATCAAGGCTTGATTTGCCAACACATTTCCAATGATTAAAATGTAATTAGCACGAGCGAGCACCTCCTCCCCAGCTAATTTCCACGCACGCTGTGACAGGCAGGCGGTCGGTGGCACCCAGGCCCCAGCAGCAGATGGAGAAGGAAGCACCAGGACGAGAGAAAAGCATTTTGCCATGTGACTGTTTGCATCAGACAACCATCAGGACATGCCGCTCTATTGGGCAGGAGCTGTTAAGAGGAGGGAGGGAATGAGCAGCCATCGAAGGCAGCACATCAAATTGGTGCTGTCAGAGCTGACCCTGGCAATGGCTGCCATCCCTCATGCTGTCTGTCCCTCTTCCCAGCCATGCAGGCAGATTGGTGTCTTCCCTGGGCCTCAACCCCTCCAGCCATCCTGCAGGATAACCTGGCTCAGGTTGATAAACACTCCACACTCTGCACTGGGGTGCCTTAATGAAGCCCATATCAGCCATAATTAATTCTAAGGTCATGGATAGCAACCAGCATAACCTGGGGCTAATGTCACTCATGGGGGCGACAAAGTGCGTCCACTGCAGACTCAAACCTAAGAACATGCCGTTAAAGGAAGAATTAAAGAAAGACAGGATAAGAAAATAGGATTATAAGCCCTTAACGCACTCTGTTGACCTTCATAATTGTCGCTGCCATTGTGTTTTTTTCGAGATTTGCTAAACATCTGTTAGCTTTTGTGGAGCAGAACGTTTTCCAGTGGGTTTATCTGGAAAAGAGGGTATGGGATAGTTGCCTTGCACGCATCCCTGTGTGATGTGGCCACCTCTTCAGCACAGACATTTTCAGTTGGTGGTGTGGAGGAGAGACTCTGGTGAGCCCTGCTGCCACAGACAATGGTGGCCGCATCGTTTAGCATTCTGCCCATGGCTCCTTATGTTCCCCTTCTTCTCTGCCAGTATTACACTCAGCTGGAGAGGATTTAGCACAAGAATAATTTACTCCTACTTTCAGACCAATATAAATAAAAGGCTCGCTGCTTGGACAGAGTGTAGGGAAATTTGTAAGAGCCCTCAGCCAAAAGAGAGGCCCAAGTGAGAGCAGAGGGGCAATCAGAAGTGTTCCGGATACAGGCCAACATCAACAGCTCTTAGAGCTGAAGCTAATGTTTGACATTCCTGTGTTACTTTAACTAAACACAAGGGTTTAGCTGTACACTATAATGCTGGTCCTGTGCAAATAGCACTGGGCCAGGATAGAGTATCACTTTACTTTGTCAGCCCCCTCCCAGGACTAATGGTTTCCTTACAGTGCATCACTTTTGCTTTGACTTTGTCTCATTGTCCACATCAGCCTTTTCTGATTTAAAAGCTTTTTCATTTGTTAATTTGTGTACTTCTTTTGGTTTTTGACGATGCAGTTAGCCAGAAGCCCTGCAGCTTATTTCCATGTGACGCAGATTTACAACAATAGCTGAATTTTACATTTAATTCCTCCAACAAAAATCACGACCACACAATAAGCAGGGATCTGTGAGCTGTGCCAGTCTTTCATGGCATTTTCAACTACTAACTGCAAAGCTGAGGCTTGGGCTGGCTTTCCATCCTGTTTCTGATGAAAGAGTTCATAAGTTGTAGTATACAGAATGAGAAAATTCCAGATATGCAGGGATTTTTCTCCCCCTGCCTCAGGTTGCGTTTTGCATGGGGGAGCACATTAGTTCACTATGATCACTTATCAGTGAGTGACAGCTCTGACTTGCTTATGCGCCTGAAATGTGTTTTTATCTTTTTGGAGATATTATTATTTGTTACTTTTTTTGCCCTATGCTTGAGCACTGAGTTCAGGGGAGCTTTGCTGCATGCTCTGAAAGGATGATCAAATTGCCTGCCCTTGCCTGTCAGGTCTGATCTCAGGATTTTTTACTTTGCTCATTATAAAGGTATTTCCATTTTATTAAGTTTTCCCTTTTTTCCGCCCTTTGTCGCTCTGGGAAATTTGCATACCTCTATTCCTTTGGAAGAAAGTAATGACAGCAATTTCTTTCCTTTTCTCTCCCCCACTAGCCGTGTGAGTGCTTCGTTTAGTGGCACCTGCAAAAGCGACAGGCGCGGGGATGAGAAGTGAAAGAGAGCAGTTGATTAAATCATCATCAAGTCGCAGCACAGAAAGTCAATTCTGCCCGCCGTCTACAATGATATCCTTTTATCTTAAAGTAATGAGCTATGGCACTTTTGCATCGGGTAATACGATGAGTTCCATTAGCATGTTCCATTTGCTTCACAAGCAAGGGCAAGTCATTCCAGCCGGCTTCTATCTTGGCAATCAAAGCAATTGGCTGCACAGCGAGGGGAACAGGGGAGAGACGAGAGGGCGAAAAAAGGGAAGCGCAAAAGAAAAAGGCTAGACATGTTTTTATGGATCACAACACAGTGGAAAGACTAAATGATGTCCATTATTTAAAGCCCTTAATCGCTGGTGTCGCTTGGTGTATGTTATGCACAGAGATAGCAGCAGCCGATGAGTGCTTTGTGCCACAACTCATGTCAACTGAGGTCTGAACACACCTAATCTTGAGTGCGGGTGCATTAGTTAGTCCTGTGTGGGAGGCCACATGAGAGAGATGCCAGCAGACACACCTTTTTATCCACAGGCAGCAGGAATAGTTTCAGGACTGCACGCAGTTTGGAGCTGTTAATATTCCACATATGCATGTGATGATGATCTGCACTTGTCTGTCATTAGCCCTATTTATTCTGCCAGCTCCAACGGTGGGCAGAGCTGCTGGCTCCCTGCACACAGATTCAAAATGGGGGTGGAATGCTGAGGGTGATGGAGAAAGAGAGTCAGAGAGAAATGGAGCAGAGGAGCGTCTGAGGAGTGTTTGCCCAGTGCGTTTATTGCCTCTGCATAATTTATGAGCTGCTGGAGCTGACCATCATGGCAGCATGCCACAGGCGGCCCCTGGGGCCGTGTGGGACAGGCCTGTAAATTGGATGCTATGCTCCTGCTGAGCTCGCGAGGCCCCTTTTTTATCATCCTTCCTGAGTAACAGATCAGCCACAGAACCAGCCTGCTACCTTTAAGCTAAAGGAGATAAAGGGGAGTAAAAAAAACTGCAGGGCCTTCTGTCACTCACTCCCTGGGCTGCCTGTCATTTCACCCCCTCCTTTCACTCCCGGCATACTTAAATCGCCACCCACCAACCCCTCCCTGCACTCCTACCCCACACACAGTGCCAGCCCCTACCCATATTCCCCCCCAGTGCCTTCTTCATTACCGACTCCAGCGCTTCTGTGCACCTCAGCCATATGCACAACGTTGAGGGCCGCCAGTCACCCAGCATCACACTAATTAGTTGATAAAGAATTAAGTGGACCTTGAAATTGAAATTGGAACGAAAAATGAAACCTAGCCACTTTTTCTTCCCTCTATTACAAAGTTCCTTCCTTTGCTTGTCATTTCTATCCCCAGCCTCAAGCAGACATTCACATCATGGAATTTAAACTCTGGTGGTGATTAGTGTTGAATTTTCAGCTCAGTTTGAGTTTTAGTTAAGTTTCAGTGTTAACCAGAGCACAGCAGCTCAACAGAAATTTGTTGCTTAAGATTTGGTTACTTGGATCGCCTAAGGGCTTGATCAGATGATTGTATATAAATAGGACATTGTACACTACATATGTAATGCTTTTCATGGATAAATGACATGCTGTCTTCATAGGTAGGTGACATTATGACACTGATATGATGGAACAGAAGTATAATTCAAACAGGAACTGTTTGTAGATAACGATCTGAGACGTGCTGTTTCTAATATTAACTGTCTTTTTTTCTGCAGTGTGACACTGAGAGCGACCAAGATGACAAGGTAAGTCTCATTCACTGTTTAAGTATCTAACACAGAGCTTTGTATCATTTAAATATTAGTCCTTATTTAAGACGGGACTCATTGTAATTAGAATTAAACACAATCTTGATAAGTATGACAAAGGCTTAATTACATGTACATTAATTATAAATGACTTAATGAAGTGCAAAATCTAAATTGAACTGTTCTGGGTTTTATTAGAATTTTGACATTTAAATGAAGCTGCTCCGACAGACATGCAGTGGGTGGAGGTAGCCCAGCACTGCTTGGCATGTCGTCAGTTTAAATTCCAATGCCTGTGTTTTTGTGCCTTGTTCTGGTCTCTTTTGGAGACTCAGAATTTCCCTGATGAGAAAGAACCACGTTTCTGTTGTTTCTGTTTCTGTCCTCCAAATGAATATTCCACTGTCAGGATCTCCAGTGTCTGCCTGGGATTTAATACCATTTTTCAAGACATTTACTATTTCACTTTTGCCCCTTTTTGTCCAAACTGCACGGCAAGAACACTAATGATCACCAACAAAAACTTTTAGCAAGATTGAACTATAGTCTTAGGTTAACGTTTTGATTTGATGGCACTGGTGTGGAATGTATCACTAAATATGAGCTCTCTGTTCCAGTGTGGAGCCAACAGCTGAAGTGATGTCCTTTGGCAATGCTGAGTTGTAGCCTTTAGTATTACAGGCACACCAATCACAACAATATCTTTGTAAAACACTTCTAAGATACAGTTAAATCCCAATTCATTCTAAAACAATCATGATCCATTCTAATCAAATCCAAATAGGTCCAGTTCGTACAGATCCACTTAGAAGAAGTTCCTTAACTGAGGCAGCTTGCAGCAAAACTTTACTTTGATCCAGTCGCCCTTAGCTTTTTCTGTTTAGCAAGCAAAGCGTGTATCAGAAGCGCAGCTAAACCAGAGTGAACCAGGATTTACTAACGTGTGCGCATCACTGCCGCAGTCACAAGCGGCGGCTTCTGATCAGCTGTTTAGAAGAATCAGACATATTGTGCTATCAGATAAAAAAGAGCACCATTCAAACTTTCCCCCTCTGTGATTTTTCTGTTCATAATTAGCTTTGCACTTTTTTTTCTCTCAGCCAAAGTAATGAAAACTGTGCTTTGAAGGGAACATATTATGGTAATCCCGTCTTAGTCTGTGATTGAGAAAATATGTTTTTATATTGTCTGTAAATTACCACCAACTGAAAAACTCAGGAAAAACACCCCTAACAGTCCGTCTTTAGGCCCCTATTATCTGAAAATGTTGTTCAGACATGAAGGGAAAGAACAGTTTTTTTAAGACACTACAACAAATTTCTTTTTACCTTTACATATATTTTTCAGGCAAAACAAATGTCATAGGAGAAAAGTCTCCCACTTCTTGAGTGATGTAAATAATACGTTTTTAAACAGATTGTTCAGTCATCTTAAACATGCATCGACATGTACCTCTCTGAGCAGTTTAATTTATAACTATCTGCACCACTGCAGCAACAGTTCATTGTGACCCTTGAATTTATTGAATGGCGACTCCTCACTGTAAACCTTCTTAAATTGTGTTATTTTAGTCTCCTCCGCCGAGCTTTTGGTCCATTGCTGATGGTATGCTGCTGGCAGAGAAGCAGGATCAGTCAATCTCACCCCACATAGTTGATACCGCATGCTGATTTCTGCTCCTAACGTTCATTTTTCACGAGCAGACTCTGTTGTTGTAAAATCCCAGCCACATAAACTGCGTGTGAGCCTCTCCCGTCAGAGACTGTTTGTCTTTCTCAGCACATATTTGCACGTCACACCGGGGCTCCTTGTTAAAAGATTTGGTCACACTGACTCGGAAAGGCAAACTCAACGGAAATGGTCACAAAGTAAAGCCCTGGTAAAAATGAAATATATTCTAATTGAAAGAAGCCTGAGGAAAGCTTACAGTGCAGCCAATATTTGGCTGCACTGTAAAATTTCTAAGGATGTAAATGTCGAAATAGAAGAAATCAATACAGGGCAAAGAGGGACTGATGGCTGAAAGCCGTGGAGCAGAAGGAGGTTTTAGTTGGTTTGTTAAAGAAAAATACAGATGCTTAGATTATCAATTGTTGTCTTCTGGCACTTCTGTAACTGTATCACCTGACTGGTGCAATTATACTGTGCATCTTCCAATTCTTAAACTTGTTCTAACAATCCCTTTTGTATTTGTGCAACTCCGACACTTTTGGTATCCATTTTTTTTTTTTGTCATTTCAGCAAACAGTAGAGTCTGAAAGCAGCCATATTAGCCACCAGCTCCTAACCTGAGATGTAGATGCACTCTAATGATTTAGTAATGCCATTTGCCTTTTGTGTTTAGACTGTGCAGCAAATTGAGTCATTACTCAGTGTTGTCGATTTAAATTGCTCCTGTCTCGGTGGCAATTCTTTTTGTTTCAGGAAGAGAGGGGGAGCCTGGGAAGCTGTAATCCCCCCAGTGACTGTATTAATTCACCCTGGCTCACGTTAGGCTCCTGATGAACAGCGCCGACTACACCTTCCTGTCACTGATTAATTGTGTGTTAAAGTAACAGAGGAGTGAATTAGTAAATAGGGGGACCCCTACGACAAGGGCCAACTCACGTGGTTTTCCTCGATGTGAGGGAGTAATTGGAGCTCCCACTCAGCGCTTTTATCCCCTCCTTAGTCCACGTCACCTCTGCCACTATCAGGTGCTGCCAGGCGGCTGGCTCACTGCGCCCCCTGCCTCTGTTGTCATTTGCATTCTGCGGGCAGCGCGACGACTTTACAAAACCGCAGCAGAGAAGGACACAGGAGAGCAGTCATTTTAATGGGTCAAATGTATTCAGATGAGAACAAACGTGGCTTATTTAGTTTCCCTTCAAAAGCAGGAAATGGAAAAAGTGTTCCCAGGAGAAATCATGTTCTGCCTGGTGTAGAAGGCCTCTGCCGTGTCGGAGGGAGCTGCCAGGCCCTGATAAGAGACAGCTATTCGCATGTCAGAGTCCGTGTGCAGGCCATCCTGTTTGTGCATCAGCGTGTGTGCGAGTGTGTTGGAAGCTGTCAGAGCAATCGCTCATTACAAAGTGACCGGTAGGATGTGCTCTCTCCAGCATGACATGTTAATAGCATTCTTGGAGACCGGTGGGAGGAAGGCTCAGTGCACTTACTCGTCACATGACACTGGCATTATTAACTCCATGTGCATTATCATTAACACTTCTGTTAAATGGCTCCCAGCTCATGGTCTCCTTTTCTCTCTGCTAGTATTAGGCCGTCCAATCATGGCTCAGCCCTGAACGTGCATTGTTATTTTTACACCAACCAACCAGTGTGACTCATTGTTTCCCCTTAAAACACACTCCAAATGGGAAAAAACGTCATTGTCAACTCATTTTCTCAATCATTCTTATCTGTCCAGGCACATAAATGATTTAGTCATCATAGACGCTGCGCCTCTTATAACAGTATCCAGTAGCATCCTGGACCTCTGCAAGACGTGGCAAAGAACACGCATGATGTAAAAGTTAATGAGGAAATCCATCCACACATGCAGCCATGGTGACTTCTTTCCTGCTCCAAAAAGGAAATGTGACCCTGACCCTTGTTTCTAACCGGCTAGGAGACGGTACTTAATGTCTAACAGATAAAGAAGTCTAACTTACAGTCAGAAATCTGTTAAAAAATAAACCAAAACAAGCCACAAAAAGTGGTCCAATTGAATATTGAATAAAAAATCTTTTCTGAAGCTCTTTCCCTCATTTCATTGACAAATTCCCTAGGGTTAAGCAAAGATCAAAGATCAGAAAACCGGTGCAGCAATGATAATCAGACCATTAAGCTAATGTTTCATTTGGGGCCTGCTGGGTATTCATTTACACTTTTAACCATCCACTTTAACCATCTGAAATTTGGTAATAATGGGAGAATGCTAAAGGAGATCATAAAGGAAGCGCTGACACTTCTTCCCTTGACACTCCTTTAATGCTGAATATATTCAGGTCAGTTCATTCTGCTGAGAACCTTCCTGAGCAGGAAACATTGTTTTCTCTCCTTTCCATGTGCTCATAGTTAAGAGTCCAAACAAAACTTTTCTCCCTCCCATTATGTTCCTTAATGGACTTTTTTGAATCCTTTTTTACACAACCAAAGATGTGTACTGTGCTAACTGAAGTGATTTCAGAGCCATGATGCCACTTGGCTTCGGTCTGTGCCCGACATGGGGCCTGCATGCAGTCGCACTGTGGGGTCGGATCAGCTGTAAAACCTTCTCTCTTAGTTTAATCATCTATCTGAAACTTCATTAACAAAAACATTCTAAAAATTGTTTTAAAGGTGCAGATGCATGGGAACAAAGTAAAACCGGGGCCAAAAAAGCAGCGGGGTTTGGAGGAGCAGAGGGGGAGGGACGGTTAGCTGCATGATTGCCTGCATGATGAGCGTAGGTGGTCAAGGACACATTTTCATTCACACCGTCATAAGAATGCGCTACCAGTGTCCCAGACCGCCTCCGAGTACAGCCTGAGCGATCCGGTCTGAATGTGCCCTAATGCGTCCTAAGTGCTTCAGTGCGTGTAATAAATGCTTTGTGCTTATAACTCGATCAAAGAGGATGCATGTTAATGCCGACTCTGGCTAAGGCCTAATGTGCATCCTCTTAGACCCAACAAACAGTGCATAATTTGATGGTGTAGTTGCCACCCACAGAATCTCCCCCACCAGAGACACGTGAGGGATATTACTCCAGCCCCAACATGTAAGTGATACCCAACTCTGAAAAAATGTTGAACCCTCTGAGGTGAAGTTAGTTTGTTTGAGCAAGCCCTCATTTCCTTGTAGCTAAACTTTATTTAGTCTCTTTTTGTGGTCTTTAGCATTAGTTGTCAAGGCTCTCTGAACGTTATTCAGGTTTCCCTTTCACTCATTAACTGTCCGCTTCTTGTACTCCATCATTTTTAGAGGAATGCTTTTTTTGTGGTTTGTTCAGCCACTTAACATTGATGTGTGAATCATTCAAACCTGACCCAGTGGTGTGGTGCTGCATCTCAGTGAAGAGCTTTTGTGAAGAAGTGACTGGGTTGGCAAATGTCCATTCTAACTCTCCTATCCTCAAACGCATTAGCACAAAAAAACTATTTATGTTTTACTCTTTTTTATTAATTAATCAGGATAATTTTCTATACCTTCTAGGTCTTTGTGATATTGTCCGGAGCACTCCAGACGCTTTCTGTCCGGACTTGCTCAAGTCATTTTTTTCTTGTGCGCGGCACCTTGAAACTACCAGTCCAACATTTCCGTATCATGTGTTGAATGGCACTGAGCTGTAATCTGAAGGATCTCCTCCTTTGCCTTTGGGCTTTTTTTCCGAGACCACTCCTTTCCTAAGTGTTATTTACCTGCTTCAGTAGCTACACGCTGTAAATGGCATTTTGAAAATGCTTTGCGTGTTATTAATGGCTGTGCTGCGGAGTGCTGTAATTTGCTGTGCTTTCCTCTTATTGGAGGTGGGGGATCTAACTACATGCTTTAGAGCAGCACAGAGAACCTGTTTGTCCTTGACATGAAATAAAGATGTGAACTGCTAATATATTTGCTGTTTTTCTTCCTTTATTGTTTTGCTGTGTTTGCCCTCAGGCAATTACAGCAGAAAAGTTGTGTTTCTCAATCACTCAGTAGCACTGTACATAAAACCACTTTATCTCCTCCTCTAGCCCCCCTCAATCCCTCCCTCTTCCCACCGCAGTGGGAAGGATGAGTAATAAAAAGGAGAGAGCAACTTGTCAGCGTTAAAAGATTATGTGTTTTGCCCCCTCCAAAGGAAGAGAGTAGTGTTTACAGGCTTGAGTGGGTGCTCGCTAGGCCGAGGCTGAGGCTGATTGCACTAGAGTACCCTGTCAGCCAGTGATTTGTCATGTACTTTATCATCCTTGTCACTCTGCAGAGCGTTGTCATAGGTAACGTTCCCGCCTGCCCCCTCCCCTCTTTGTGCTTTGTACCCACTGAGTGTAGGAAATTTGTATTTACTTTGGGGGAGTGTAATTTGTTCCTCATGGATAATATGACCCTTAGCGGAGCCGGATCACGGGTTAGTTGAAGTGATATTTTCCGGTAATGGTAGTCGTACATCATGGCTGTCAGGCCGGGTTAGGAGGCGAGCACATTACAGCTCCATTTTAGCACTGCAGGCATCTGGGATTATTTTCCATAACCAAGTATGACATGACCGCTCTGCGGAGTGCATTAAATTTTTACTAGCTTTTTTCCCCTCCCCTGGCAACTTCTGTGGCTTTTCTCCCGGTCTGGGTCTCAATGCTGCCATGTTGATGGATACCCCCGGAGTCCCAGTAGTCCTGGCCAAGGTTAGCGGGTGTCACAGACCTACACAGCTCCCCTCCATCCAATAACCAGCAAATCCCTGCTCCCTCTGAGGTGTGCACCTCCAACCCAAACTCCTCCAGCATTCGCGCTCACAGACAAGCTGTAAAGATAAGCTCACCACAAAGATGAGGAAGAATAATTTCTTTGTAACAAGTGTGTCTTTAGATTTTTTTTCCCTCAGAATTTTGATGACTAAACAAACAGACACATGGGAACCTGTGAAGCTGTTCAAAACCACCACATGTCCAGTTCCATAAACGAGTCATAGGTCAGATTGCGGTGTTTTCTCTTTATAACTTTTCTTTCCTTTTTTTCCATGAATTTTGATTCCTCTCTCCTTGGCAGCAAGGTCAACAGTGTAAATGCCACCTTTTGCCATTGACAAATGGTGGCCCCCCCGTCTGATAATCAGTAAGGTCTCGGAGGTGGACGAGCAGGCGGAGCTCATTAGGGCGCCACAGATGAGAAATTAATGTGAAGATTCCAGGCCTGGCAGAGAGCCTCACTGATGGGCCTTTGGTGGGGGTGGTGGGGGTGTATGCGGGGGAGATTGGATGGATGGAACCTGTCTGATGGATGACCAGGTCAGCAGGCTGAAACACTCCCCTGGCAGTCCCACACACACACACACACACACACACACACACACACGCACGCACGCCTATCACCCGCCTTAGAACCTCCCCTCCCCTGTAATGCAGCTCATTTGGCGCCCTGAGCGGGCCCGGCGCTGCGGGGCTTAAGGCGAGGAGGGTGGGAGGGGGCAGAGGACAGGCGCCTCCATGCCTCACTGACATACTGGCAATTAAATGGAAGCAGACAAATTGACACAAATGTTCACATCTTTTTTTTTTTTTCATTTGAACTGAGATGGTGCCACGACGCAATAATGTCACCTTGCATTTTGCAGGTTATTTATATCGCGTGTGATTTCCCAGCTGATTGCATCTCTGAGCTTAATTTACACTTTTAACACCGTTGCTTGGTGTGCACCCCGGCATGTTGCGCTACACTGTGATTGTAATTTATAGTTTAGCATTTCTCAGGTTGCATTTGAAACATTTTGGTGAACTTTGTTATGGTACAATGCTTGTTTTGTAGCTCCCTTTGTTTTTGTTATTTTCATAGCCTCTTTAAATGGATACAGTGTCCAATTTGTGAGCACACATTTCACACACACACAAGAGAAGCAATCTTCTTCACGGTCCAAATTGTGGATGCTGTGAACTGACTTAAAGTGAAATTGTTGCCATTGTTCTATGTTCAAGATAGTTTCCAAAACACTCGGAATTAAGTGTACAACTTCATTTTGTGTGACAATTTTCTCACCTTGGTGTGAAATGTAGGTGTGGGAGGAGGCTTGACTGTTCAGCCTGTGCTCTTTCCAAATGGTCTTTGATTTATTTTTTTTTAACCAACAACAGCACAGTAAAAGTCCATTACAAAAAGCCAGAAAAGCCCTTGTAATTCATTACTGCTCTTTGACTTGATTTGTTTCGGCTTGTCAGAACAGTTAATGTTTAAAGACTCTCTGTGAGGTCATCACATTTTCACCTTCAGCGCAGTCAGTAATTTAAACCTAAAAATCTTCAAATTTTTCTGTGTGCAGAGTTCATTCATGCATGAAAAAAGAGTGGAAGATTATCGTGGATGAATAACAATTTATTTCAATTTAGTAGGCATTGTGGGGCTCTGTGTTTTTCCCAATGGCACGTTGACACGTTGCCCCAGGAAACTTTCCAATATGTAGTCCACCTCACTTCCTCCTGAGCTACTGCTGCCCAGAAGCCAAAGCTTTTGTTGCTCATATCCGCTTTCTATTCCCATTTGATCCTATTTATTGCAGTCTAGGGATTTGTAGCCTATCCCAGCTGTTACAGGGCAAGAGGCAAGGTACACGTTTTTGTATTTATTTATTTGTTAGGAAAAGGGGGCGACACGGAAATGCACCTTCATTCAAAAGCAAATGGAATGACATCTTTTGTGTCCATAAAAAGCATTGCACTTGCCCTTTATTCTGCCTCCTCACTCGAGATATCTCACAGCTTAGCTGTTGGTGGTGAAACACAACATTGTCAGGGGTGCGACTCTTACCTTGAGACGCGATATAATACAAGCCATAATATGTTACACTTGCCTCTGGAGTGCTCAGCCTTGCCATTCATTTATGGCCAACAATAAAATGTAATAATGCACATGTTTGAATAGGACAAGGTTGCCAAGTCCTTGAAATTGAATGGGGAAAAACAGTCACAGCAGTGAATCATGTTTCTAAGGCAATGATTCAATTCCCAGTGCAAGCTGAGAACACAGGGAATGAAAAATAATTCCATCAGCAACAAAACCATAAATATGCTCTTTGACTGAGATGCTCAGTCCTGTGGAAAGAAAAAGCTATTTCCATCTTTCCTGACCTGAAAAACAGTCTCAAGAAAATTGTTTATATATACATTCAATCAAAGATTTTATATTGAACCAAGCTGAAGAAATAATAAGGCTAGTTTGTATTTTAAATGGATGAAAGTGTGCCAAGGGTGATATTTACCCCTATTTAGGTCTATAACTCACGGTGTAATGGTCTTCTTGCAGTTAGACCTCTTCGTGAATTGTGTAGGCACATCATTAGTTTTCTCCATTCTCCTAACAATATTATTTATCTTGCTTTAGCAGCATACTTAAACCAGCATAAGCTGTTGAGATGACATGTAACATGTACTGTACAGCTATGAGTCCGCATTTCTCAGACTCTGTCACAGTAGCGGAACAGAGGAGTCCTGGTTAGGAGGCTGTGCTGTGGTGTTTGTTTTTTTTGCGTGAAACCTTCCGGGTCATGTTGGTCGGTGGACTTGAGGCCGATCAAAAGTAAGCAGCAGCACCCTGGCTCCTCGGGTGTCTGTCCTCATCTCTATTTATGAGGCATGGTTGCCAGTTACCAGTCTTTAATAATGCATGGGGGTAAGACCTTGGGTTCAAACTAGTGTCTCTGGAAACAAGCCGCCTAAAAAAAAAGAAAAAGGAAAGAGTGTTGTTATGCAGGAAGCCTTTAACACTACCTATCTATTTTCTCTCTGCTCTCTTCATCCCTCACTGTCTTTCTGCCTGCCCCCCCTCGATGAACGAGATTTCTCCAGCAAGCCAAGGTTAAATTTTCTTCCCACTGTGCTCAGTGGATGTCAGTCAATGCCCGCCTCACCTGCACATAAGCCCTCGCAGCAACTGGGCCAGTGACTCTCACTCAAACCCACGGCCCCCTCATTGCCCTTTTGTCAACTCCATGATTTGTGCAGACAGCTTACCTCAGAACTGACCTGCTCTCTCTTTTCAAGCACCAACCCCAGCAAATAGAAAATGGCTTCATCTCTGCAGCCAAGACAGGATTTCTTCCTCAGCTTGTGAGGTGGCAAAAGCAAACCCTGCATGTTTCAGTTTTAAAATGTTACCTGTTGCAAATGCGCAGATTCATAATGAAGTTTTTTTAGTGCACAACAAAACGTTTCTAATTCCATGCGCACAACTGGGCCCTTTTCTTTTTTTAGTGGTTTAGCTTTATCGTGTCATTACTAATACTTAATTATTTTCTTATTATGTCATACTTCTGTTTGTTATACATGCAATATTATTCTGTGCCTGCAAATAAGGAAAATGGAGAGTCGCTCTGTCCCAGCATTCATGGCGGCAGCCACAAACCACCCTAATGACATCAGGGGCTGTGAAGTGGGGCTCTGTGCCGTCAGCTCCTGGGCTCAGGCCGGTTGCCTAACCCCTCCTGCATCCTTTTCTTTCAGCCACCATCACACTGCTTGTTAGAGGTTTTGTAATTAGGCGGCTGAGCTTGTTGCGAGTAGCCCAGGTCACAGAGGCATGTCCAACCCTTGTCCTGATTGCTCCCTAGGGGATTATTGACAAAACACAAGGAGCATTGCATGTTGGGCTCTAATTATGTGTACAAGACATGGACGGCCCCGGGGAAATTAAATGAAATTCCCCAGCTTGATGGGTCCTCCACACAGGGGATCCATTCTGTTTCTTATTAAGCTCAGCCATTGTCTCCCTTTATGAGGCTGTTGTGTGGAGGTAGTCACCAGCTAAATGCTTTTAAGTGTCCCTCTTTTCACAGCGGCAATACATCAGTGACTCAAGGTGGAAAATTGCCTGTCGATTGTGATCTACTCTGAAAAGAGTGTAAGCAATAAAGCCCCAAATACGTTTAACTAATGCTTGCTGATATTTTAAATATGGCGTGTGAAATGGAACACCTGGATGGCATTTCATTCTATGCTGCAGCTTATTCTGGACACATCCAAACACCTCTGCTCTAATTCCCCTGGCCCAGATACTAGACAGGAATTGATAGTCTCCTGCTTGTGCAAATGAAGTGATAAGGGGTCTCACCCAGATTACACAAGGCCTAAGTGGCACTGAGAAAGCTTATGGAGATGAATGAATTCATGAGTCTGGCTGACAGATTCTTAAGAAGCTATGTAATGAGGGATAAATCAAACAGCTACCATTTTGCCTCTGAATGATTTCAAATTAAAGTTAAGGGATATGGCAGGCCTCCCAGAAGAGGGTGAACTTCAGTATAGAACTGTGACTGGAACCTTATATATATTTTGCTGTCATTAAATCCCCCAAATGGCTAATTTACAAAAAAAGCTGTATAAGCAGTAAATAGCCTGTTCCTTGTGATTCAGCACAGCAGGACGTTAGTGGTCTGATCTTTGAATAATGTCTACACTGTGCAAGGGGGGGGTGGCTAATCCAAAAGGTCTGCCCACTCATTATTCGTAACAATATTAATAATTGACTATGTTAGAGCAAAAGATGGGGGACCATCAAGAACTATTGTGGAAAATCTTTTAAATCTCTTCCTAGTTATGGAGTCATCATTTAAGCTGGTTAGAAAAGACCACTAAAAAGAACAAAGGGAATGTTTTATAGAGGCATCGGCACCAGCTAGCAGCATAATTCACTGAACATCATTAGAGGCCTGTATGTATGGCTCCACCAAGCTGCACACAGTGAGGCCAGATCTTCCTGCACTATCCTCTGGAGACCTGTGTTGCTCACTGTGATCATCCTCCATCGATTGCTCATGTGAGCGCTTGTACAAGCAGACACCAAAGCTTCAGACAAGCAGGGCTTTACGGAGCCAGCATCACAACGTCTCATTGATATGACCTGAATCACAACAGTGCACAGTCCTCAGGTCAATTAAGCATAAGTGAGCGCTGTATTAGCTCATTCCACCCAGTCTCACATCCCCTGTGGCTATGCAGACATCCAGCTCAATGGTACAGCGAGCGCAAACATTCTGGAAATGTTACCAACCTCGACATTTGGAGAATAATTGGCTGGAGATGCAGATGTGCTGGCTGCTGCTGTCCAAGGCCAGAGAAAAGATTGTGATGCGTCTCGAATGGCAAGCGGAGGTGAGTCATGCTGACACTGCTGGCTCTAATGATATTTCTGCTTGGAAATGCTGCACAACCAGGGGGAGAGATGGAATGTCAACATGCAAACTAATGTGTGAATGACATTTGGTATTAGCTGTCATATGCCGGTTTGAGTAATACGTTTCAAAGTCCACAGTTGCATCCCAGGCGCCAATTTAGTGATGTTAATCAGCGTAATCTCGTTTATATCTTCGCTTGCCTTCCTAAATCCAACCCCACATCTTCAGACGAGAAGGCATGTCATGAGAGTCCACAAAGCACATGCTCGCATGGAGTCGTAGGCATGCAGTTCTAAATAACAAAGCAAAAGACGTGCCCTTTGGGTGGTGAGATAGCTCATTACCTATGAGCGACCTTCCATCTGCACTCATGGCTGCTCTGGGAGCCATTATGATTATGATGGAAATCTCACAAGCCATTACTGGGAGACAGTACAGGGCTCACTGCAGACACACTAATGGACTCATTTGTAATTGGGAGAGAGGAAAATGACTCTGTGAGCTTGCGGTGGCTTTGTTTGATAGAGTATGTGGGAGCACACACTAGATTTGACAAATGAAACAGGTTAGTTGTCTGTGTGAACTAAACTCCCGTGCTTGCCTGATCACTGGAACACCATCCTCCCTTTATGTTCTACGCTGTGGGGTCTGTGGGCCAATCCCACCGGAAGAGGAAGAGCTGTTATAGGATATAGGTGTTTTGAGGAAGTGTGTACTAATATTCAATATTCTGATATTTGTGCTTAAACTTATATGGATTTATGAATCCTGTTTGTTTGTTTCAGTCATGAATCAACAGCATTATAGAAAATGCATATTGATCCCCTCTCACTGTTGAAATAGACTAAGCATTTTTCACCCTACAGTTTGTTTCTGGAAACATCCAATTTCTAATTATCTTTAGAATTAGTTGGGTTTTTTTGTTTTTTCTTTGAAAAAACTAATCCTAACCCTGTCCTACACAAGTTAAAATTATTTGATAAAAGATAAGGACAAATGGCTGACAGCATGAATTCTAGATTTGTTTTTTACAGGGAAATGGCCCAATTGCATAACAGTGTTTATCACTACAGAACGGAAAGTGAACAGGTACAGGAAGCCACTGCATAATCCACTCAATCCTGCATCCCGGCTTCTGCCTGTTGTTAGTCCACATCCTACCTATTAAACCAATAGGACATCTAACTACATGTTTATACAAGGAAGCTCCCTCAGCAGCAGCCTGACGGGGACAAATCAGTGACAAAGCGTGGGAGGAGGGGAGGGGGGCTAATAAGATTGCCCTGACCTGGATGATTTATAGATTCATTTGTGTGCTTGTTTAGAAACCTGATCTGCATTATTCATGTCGCAGAAGAGCAGTACCAGGGACATTAGCTGGTTAACCCCTGCTCAGGTTAGGCCACATTATTTTAATGGCCATTGCGAGGGCATGGCTCTCAGCCCTATTGTCAGGGTAGAGGAGGGGGCGGCAGGAGGGAGGAGCAGGGAGGACGAGGGAGAGCGCAGCTCATTTGTCCCGACCAAAGTGAACAGGTGGGATGACGGCATTATTATTCAATTACGTCTGTTAACTGTAAACAATGCACAGTGCTTTAAGGCTCACAAGAGAAGGATAATTGGTTACCAAATGCCTGGCGACTTCTGACTGCCACACGTTCCATAATTTATATGTCGCACACCACCTGTCATGCATCTGATGCCTCCGCAGCATCCCGTGTTTTCTGTGCATGTAATTACGTTTTATCTTTGTAATGACGGTGCCTCGTAGCCATAAAATGGACCGCACCAGCTTTGACACAAGGCCGCGTTTGTCATCATCGCTGTGGATTGATGTGACAGTAATTAGCTGCAAACCTCCACACATGGAGCCACCACCAGGAAGAAAAAAAATCCCTACTGCTACATCACAGCTTCTGTTTTCTGCTCCTCTGGGAGAAGCAAAGTTTCTTCATCCTGTTCTTTGAAAATCGTGGTTTAGACTAAATTAAAGAGACAACTGAATTTTAAGTTGTAGGTTTGAGACCTTAGAAGTATAAAACAGCCAGTTAGTTACAGTTTTCCCAAAATGTTTTGATTTTTTTTACAACTATTTGATCTCTTTAAGGCATCTGTAGTGTTATAATTGGGAAAATATCTTTCAGCTGGGTGCGCCTAATGTGAATGTATTAGGAGACGACCTGTAATGAATGATGAGCAGCAAACACAGAGCGGTTTTTGGGCGGGTGCGATGTGATTATTTTCTCTCCATCTTCCTCATTCGGATGGTGCCCCTCCTTTCGGTGCTTTTCTTCTCTCCTCTCTCTGGGGAGAATGCCATCATGCATAAAGACAGACAGAGAGCAGCAGCATATGTCTGCGGCGTAGGATGCGGCGCTGACAGGCCGGGCTTATCGTCTCTGCAGCTCTTCACTACAAACGTGATTACCGCTGACAGCTCCGACTGCTGATAAAAGCGGGAACATTAAAGAAAACAGAAGAGGCGCGCAGTCGACGTACCAGTGTTTCTTCTCATCAAACCCCACCACCCTCCTCCTCCTGCTCCTCCCAGCCACCACCAGCAGCTCCTTCTATCCCTTGTCTTCCCAGAACCCCACGCCAGGGTGTCAGAGCTGTCGAGAGGGGGAAGTGACATCACAAGGATTTGCCAGCAGTCTCGAGGCTCATCATGTCAGCGGCAGCCTGTCTTGTGTCAGGCTTCCCCCAGGCAAGCTGTGATCCAGCCCTCGTCTCGGCACATCAAGACTCCTCGCCAAGGAGGGGAGGGAAGGAGAGAGAGAAAAAAATTAACAGAATGTTTTTCCATCTTGTTAACTGACAGCATCGTTTGTTAGAGCGCTGTCTCAGCAAGTGGGAGAGTTTCAGATTGGCAGAGGAAAGAATTGGCAAGTGAGAGCATGGTGAATTATTGAGTTTGGATGAGGTGTCAGAGCTTCCACGACGCTTTGCGTGGGCTTCCAGAAAGCATCTGAGGTGTGAGAGAACCAGGGTGGAGGGGTGCTCGACTAAAACGAGCACGAGGCTTCATTTTCTGGGGCTGGTCAGAGTACTTCTATTTGTGTGTCTACATTTGTATATGTGCTCTATTTAATTACTTTGAACATCCAAAAGAAAATGGAATCTTCCGGTATTGCTTTCTGTTCTGCTCAGAGAGAGACGCTGCCTCTTGAGTCTGGAAAATCTGCTCCATCTCCGGGGTAAATCTCCATCTCGCAGATCTGGCCCTCTGTCAGCTCATTTGGACAGAGGAAGGGGCTGCCTCGGCAAAGAATGCTTTTGATTCTCTTTTCATTTATTTGAGCTGATCTGCTGTGATTAAGAGCTCCGTGTCTCATTATTCTCTCTTGGAGAGGAGCGGGGTATTGCCTTTTGCCAAAATATTTGAGTGATTAGGGCCCAGGCACGGGCCATGCCAAAGCGACGGGAAGCATTCACTCTGCTTATTAGATTCACTTAAATGCTGTTGTAAATCATTGCTGCCAGTGCATGGTGCCAGACTCAGGCCCTTCTTCGAGAATCTTCCACTGCCAGTGCCAGAGCACAATGTAGAGCCACTGGAGGCAGCTCAGGCTGCCGGTCTGTGCCGGTGTTTGTTTTAGCCTGACCTCTTAATTCAGCTAAACGGTCGTTTGAACGGTTTTGGACTTGGTCCCCAGATGAAAATGCATTTAATCAAGCAGCTATGAAACAGGGCTGATTTTGAAAAGCAGCTGGAGATGTTTTCTGCTTGGATGATGTTTTTTTTCTTCTTTTTTTTAAACATGAGTAACAATGACTTCAAGCCATGGAAACATTTATTATTACTGAGCCGTCATGGTTTCGTCTAATTCAGACCTGTCATTTAGGAGACAATTGAAATGTGAATGTTGCAGATGAGTGCCTCTGTGATTGTAGACCCCATTATGAACAAGTGTGATCAGCACTAGAGTTAAACCTCAGCATTATCCTATTGTTCTATCAATGTTTAGATTGCAGGGTGAAAGAAAAGAAGAAAAATGGCAGCTTGCTGAGCACTCAAGGAAAAATACAGGCTTTGGTCTCTGAAAGTACCCATGGAAGCTCAATCATGCCTTCCATTTTGGCACATTGTCAAGAAGCAAATGCTACAAATCAGAACATATTGTTCCTCAGGGGGGTGAAATAAGAGGCTTCGACCCGTGAGTTCCACTGCTCTGTTCAGGCTCACTTGGTGACAAACTGACTCCATCGTTTTCTTGTATTTTTCATTATTATTCTTATTGCCACAGTCAGCATCTGTCATGAAAAGCCATCTGTGCTGATACTGCCATCTTGTCATTTGGTCATTTCCCTCACAAATAACATGAAGCATGTGTCATCCCCCCGACTGCTGCTGTAAAGGTCAGTGTGTTAGAATAAGAGAAATGTGAGAAGGATTTTCTCAGTCCTGAACGCTTCATAAACACTCATCGTTGGCTTGGGCTCCCGCACAGCTTCCCTTTCGATGAATGGTTTTGGTGTGAAGGAGGACAGATGGAGATCAGGAGCTGTGTCTGCGGCCAGGGAGGTGTGGGTTAAAGAGAAGGAAGAGGGGCGAAGGGGATAGGCAATTGAACAGTAGCTGTGACTTGGAAAGGGGGGGGCATTATGGCACACAGCCAGTGGAGCGGTGGAAAACAGTGGTCCAGGCTAATGATCCACAACGCGATCATTATGGCCCCCACAAAAAGGATGGGCGCAAGGCATGACGCCCTGGAAATCAATTCCCAGGAAGCACATGAGCACTAGTTGTAAATCATAGTGGTACAGAGGAATAGATTGATGGAGGGCACTGGAGATGAAAGAGGATGGCTGTGGAAAAGGAGAAGGGGTAGAGGAGCAGCCTTCCTGGGTGGATAGAGCATGAAGGGAGAACTCTTTCCATCATAAGCCCTAAAGGAAAAAAGAGGCCCCAATCCATCCCTTCACCAGGTGCACACACACACACACCTCCCAACAAAAGCAAGCCAATGGTGTGGCTGTTTATCTGCCTTACCCCTCTGCCTCCCCCTCTGTGTGATGGCTCCATTGCAGTTTGAGGCTGAGGTTTTAGAAAAGTGTTCTCAAATTGATTTATATCCCACAGAAGAGCCCCATCAATCCTAATATGAGACTAATGAAATCAACGGGTGTTGAAGGGAGATGGGTAGGTGTGCGAGCCGGCATTTCTGCATGTGTGGGAGTATGTGTTGTCTCTCTGGAGCCGGGAACACTTTGTTCGCTTTCGAAACACATCATGATAAAGAAGACATTGATCAAGCAGAGTCCAATGATGACAAATGCCCCACCTCTTGAGATAAAGCACATAAAGGCACCGTATTTGTGGCTTAGTCTTATCACCTAGTTTATTCTTAATGGCTTCTAGAAAACATTGGCTATCTTAGATTTTCAGATGGTTAGTCATGCTTTAAGATAGCCATTCAGCTGTTTACAGGGCTCTAATATTAAGTAGAAACACAGTTCATACATCACCATTATTATAGAGCCTCCAAATAGCATTTTGTATCGTCTTTCAGTTAGAATATTGTTTTTTAGAGTAATTGCACTGGAATTACAAAGATGTTGAACTTCATAATCACTCCTGAAGTCTGCATCAGTTTGTGACTGATTTTAACAGCAAATTTTTTCATCTCAGGAAGTAATTCTTTAAATCTCTGATCACCGCAACTTAAATAACATAAATTCTTTTTTGAATGGACCAGCGGAGTGGAACTCCATGTTGTAGTGATAATCAGTCCACCACTTCATGTTTCATCTCCTCCTGCCTTTAAGCTGAGCGGCATCGTTTCACCAACAACGCTTTTTTTTCTTTCTTTTTCCAGTTTCCCACTGTCGTTCTCCTCACTTCATTATGCAGGCAGCCTGATGCTCTTTGGCAAGATGCGCTATCTTCAGCCCCCAGCTGCAGGCCCCCTCTCACTATCATTGCATCGCTGGCAGCTTAACCCCTCTGCTGTCTGCGACAGCAAAGCACAGAGGAAATGTTGGTGCTGCTGTAGGAGGAGACTGAGAGATGTTTGTGTTTTACCTTCACAAGAATGCCACAAGTGCCTCTCAGACACTTTAAAGTATGGCGACTTAACACAACCCATATATGATGCTATTAGACCTCAAAAAGGATTTATTGAGTTGATAATGGGTCCCTACAGAGTGTTGAGCAGCTTGTGACCCGAGTTACAATGTGAATATGAACATACATGATGCTTGTAAACACAGGTTAGTTCATGATTCAAGGTTCAGAAGGTTTATTGATCACAAATCCAGATATAAATGTATGACAGGGGGTCAACGTGACTGATTCATTCCTAGAAATTACTAAAAAATGTTAAAACTATGAATATACAAACAAATGGAAATATTCTACAGATATATACTAAAATCCGTTAAACAGAAACAACAGTTTCAGATTGGCCACAGAGGAAAGTAAAAGGATCTATATAAAAAAGTGATCTTGTGAAGTCATG
The DNA here is from genome assembly GCA_013363375.1 of Menidia beryllina. Taxonomy (NCBI): domain Eukaryota; kingdom Metazoa; phylum Chordata; class Actinopteri; order Atheriniformes; family Atherinopsidae; genus Menidia; species Menidia beryllina. Next base: position 3,522,580 of record JABUIW010000024.1, read on the forward strand.
TTAGCTTTAAAAATATATACATTTTTTAAGCATTAAAAAGTACTATGAACTAACTTGTTTGTCTGAACGGTGATCCCACACATACTTTTAGATTCCTCTCGTGAAAGTTGGAAATGTATCTAATAAAAAAAAAACATGGGAACTGTTTGTAAGATGAGCGAAAAAGAGCTGCGGTATTAGAAAGCAGAGCTTATCTAATTTGTGGGTTAACATAAGGACAGACTTTATTATCTAGGTTATCTTCTACACCACATAACGAGATGTGGACATGCAGCATTAGGGACTGAATCTGGAGAGGCCTTCGTGTTACATTTGCAGCATTTGTGGTTTGTCCTTGTTTACCATGGGAGCAAACTGTAGAGCTGCCGCTAGTGTATTAAATGCAAATCGTGGAGATAGTGGTCAGCTTTTATTATTATTATATAATTCACTGGCATTACCTTTAAATTTGGTACTTAAAAAATGAGAATCCAGTAATGAATGTGATGTTATGCAGCCATGATCAGATGGCTGCTTAGACTGCAAAATGAGTTTATTTATCATATGCATATTGCCAGCGCTAATAATGCTTCATGTTGAATCATAAGCGAGGTGCTGGCTGTTGCATTGTGGGTAGTGGCATAATGAGTCTGGTGTGAGATTTGCCAGTGACAGGTCTTCATCTCCCGGACTTGGCTCTGGTCTGTCTCTCCCAATGTGTGTTAACTGTCAGGTGTTGAGAGCCAGACTGCAGTTGAAGTTTTTTTCCATGCTGTCTGCTTTTGATTTCTTTTCCCAGGGGTGCTTAAAAAAGCAGCTCGATTGTTAGTGACAATCAGCCTCTCTGGCCCTTTTGAACAGAAGGTTTGATTTAATCGTGAAGCTGTCATTTATTATTCTGGAGCAGCAGACGCCCCAGTGAGGCCCCAGCCTGATCAAGCACCTCTGAGCTGTTCCCAAGATCTCTCTCTTCTCCCTTTTCCCCCCGTTATGTCTAAATCCTCAATACAAATCGCAATGTTTCGGCTCTCCCAGTGGGGCCTATTACTGCCTGTGGGGCATTAAAGATCATTAATAGTGCTGTCAGAGAAAGTGAGGGAGAAAGGAAGCAAAGAGGAGGGAGAGTGGAGAGCAGCAGTGAGTTGCTTAGCTGCTCATAAATGGGAAATTAATACATCTGCTTCATTAATGCTGCCTCGTGTTTGATGTTTGTTAGCTGGCAACTTTAATGATGTAGGTTTGAGCCGACGGGGCGCTTGACTAAATTTGATTCCTCCAATTAAGTAGTCAGGCTTCTTTTCTTTTGGGAAAAGGGTTAGAGAGGAAAAACTGCTGCCTAATTATGGACTCCAAACCTTCGGTTTTGTGACTCCTGCTCTTTTTTTCTTCCCTCCCTCTGTTTTTCCTCTCTTTCACTCACTTTTCATCTGTCAGCGACTGATTGCAGCGACAAGTTCATCAGTAGCGACTCGCTATAAGTTACCTGTCCCACACTAATTAACACTTTTGTTTTAATCAGTACGTTTAACTTTGTTCCTCTGCAGCCTTACCAAAAGGTGCATGTTAATCCACATGCAGCATAAAGGCATGATGATCGGTCTTTAATGCAAATAATGGCTTCTAGTATTACTGCATTTTTCTACATTTTTTGGAAACTGAAATGCAGAAAACATGAAAGCCTCTGAAGTCTTTTCTTATGCTTGCATTCCTTTCCACCGCACATTTTGAAGCGAAAACCACATTTAATCACATTTAAAGAGACAGACCAGAGTCCTATTGACTGGGCCTCAAAATGAGATGATTATTTAATGTAGAGACATAAAGCAGCCCCCTAATTTCAAAATGATTCCCTATTTATGATCGGTAATGCTGTACGAAGAGAATGTGTATGATTGCATGAGCAACCTAGGATGATGGTGGTTAGAAATGTCTGAGACGTCTGCATTTACACACGGATCAAACATGGGCTGCAGCTTTTGTGTCTGGGGGGGAATGAGAGTGTTTTCCCAGGCTCAACATTTTTATACCGCCTGTGATCAATTCTAGAGAAGATAATGGTGGAATCTATTCATTCTCACATCTGCTGTTTGTCTCACTTTGAATACAGATTTGATTGCAACTTAAACAGACTGTATATTTAATGGCTCTTTATGCTTTAACAAATGTGCAGCCTTTGAGATCATCTTAGACATAAAGATATCTGAAGTGTCACAGTTTTGATTTATACAAGTACATAGATATTTTTTTCATACTTTTTTCTTATTCTACTATTGTTTTTTCCTCCAGAACGTAGATGCTTTAGTAGATGTGTATGTTTTCACTTGGATACATCACAAAAGACTTTATATTAAGATCATGGCTCAACGTGCTATGAATAGATTTCTGGATCATTTCTCCATCTGTCTCACCAACTCCTCCTTCTCACTTGTGACTATATGTAATGCAGTCATGTGCTTCTAATATGCATTAATGCTTAGATGCAACATGTAGTGATCGATGAGAACAGTTATACACTTTTTATCGATGTAAAACATTGCTCTTTCAATGTATTTTCCCAATTGACATAAAAAGTGTAACCTATGGGGGACTGCACCAGATTTAGACTATATGCATAAAATATCTGAAAATGAAAAAAAACATGAGATATCCTAATTTGTTCTAAATAGTTAAATTAATGGTATATGATCAGAAAGCTGCTGTGATGTCGACTTGTCCAGGATACAACTGCCTGTTATTTAATGGAAACTGGAATAGAGTTTGGCTCCCCCGGACCCTGAGGAAGATAAAGTGAGTGTGTAAAATGGATGGATATGGTTGGATGGCTTGAGCTGTTAATAGCTTATTACAGTACGGCCAAAACTATGAGACAATTGATGTGATGTTTTCAGAGATGAATGCTGACACCCTCGACTTGAGAGTGAGAACCATTGATATCAGAATTACATTACTCATTGTTAAGACTGCTATATGCAGGTTGGGCAAGGTTCTGCAGACCTGGGCCGTCTGCAGTCACTCTTGCACAACTTTTATCTGCACACCCCAGTCTTTGTCGCCTTAGATGGTCCGACTATCCTCTGGTTTGGATTTATGGGATAAAACCAACCGAGCCCCAATATTTGAAAATAAAACTGTTCTTAGTCTTGCTTTATTGCTGCAGAGCTTATAAAACTGTACAGAAATGCTATAAGGGTGATGATTTATGAATTCTGGTTTCGCTCAGACAGAATCGCTGATATGAAACGATGCTGACGATGGAAAGTTTTACTGGGCCACATGGAAATCTGCATCAGCTGAGGCCATCCGGCTGAGACTTCAGACCTGATTTGAAATGAAAGCATTTATTTTTAACTATAAATCTTGTTAGTCAGTGTTTGATTAAATTTAAGTATAGAACACTAATAATTAAACATCATGCAATGAGATCCAAAATAGATGATCTACATTGTATTGTTTGATTTCTTTATTCTTTAAACATATGTATTTGTTCAATTAAGCCAAACTTACTTAGTTATTGTTCAAACATTTGCATTGCTTTATAGTTTGCTGAGTAGTATTTGTGGAACAGAGCAATATAACCATGTTTACTGTGATTTTTTGCTGATGAATAACCAACATCTATTATAAATGTAAATGAGCCACCAACTTTGCTATCTAAATGGGAGCAAGGAGGAATGAGTGCTCCCAGGCATGCTGAGGGAGGAAGAACAGAGCAAAGAGGGAAATGAGAGCAGCTGAAGCCATTATTAAACACATTTCTTCTTTAAGCTGCTTTCCGAGGAGCATCGAGCCTGGAGCACTTTGACTTGCCAAAAACAAGCACTTTTTTTTCTGTGTGCTTTGAAATTGGGAGGTAAGATCAACGTGGGATAAAAAGCTCAGCACACAGGAAAGCAGAAGGACGCTTTATTTGTTTACCATGCGGCAGGCCGAAGGCGATAGTCAGGCTTCTCTTCATCCACAGGAGAGCTCCTGCTTGGCGGCAGCGCCGATGCAGCACACTGCCTCCCACTAGCATCGCACACAGCGCCATCTGCTAGGACCTGTTGGCTTGTTTGTTTTCCAGAGCAAACAGCAAATCACTTCTTTCCTGTTCCTGCTTTTTACCATATGCCACAGCCTGTGTATCAGAGCGAGGCATGTATATTAATGAAGTTAATCAAAGGCGCACACACAGCCACATCTGCCAGGGACATTTTCAGATGATTGCACGCGCTGGTTGATTCATCATGTCACTCTGCTCCTGCCACTGTGGACAGCTCTGAGAGCACCAGTGACCTAAAAGATTGAAACTGTATGAAGAGTCAGTTTGACCACTCAAGATGTGGGTGAGCATACTTTAGTTGGAGGTTTAACCAATTAGCATGATGCATTCATATTAGGAACCTATTTGCATAACTAAACACAACAATCTGTGTCACAACAGCAGGGACTACCTTTCAGATAGTATATATTACATGATGATTGCTACATCTTCTCTAGCAGTATTTATGGTGCTGTGACATCCTTGTATCATTACAGTGTTTAACAGCTTGAGCCACATCCTCATACAGCTGGTATGTTATCCTCCTGACTGGTCACTACAATTCAGGTACTTGCGGTTTTGCTGGTTTAAAAAACCTACCATGAGCATATTAGCAGTGAAGTGTTGTCTCCCCTGAATCAGAAGGTTTTACTAATTGATATGAGTCTAATTGGCACAATGTTGCAGTTACTTTTGTAAATCTGGTTGTCTTATTACCACTTGTTTCCGTTGGTCTGGATTTTTGGAGTTTTTCTGCCTCATAGATAGTGAAAATGTTATTTCTTCTTAGATCACTATGATGATCTCAAATGGCTTTCTCAAAGAGATTAACATTTTTTCAAATTTGCACCAAACTGCTTCAAAATTAGAATCAAACGCCACTCTCAAATCATCCACTGTGTTTTTCGTATCGTCGTTTAGGTGTATAATTAACTGTTTTTCTCAGAAAGAAGCTTGTTCGTAAAATTACTAATTTAAACTGACAGTGAAAAGACAACTGCAGTCTACTTCTGTTCGCTCTCACTTCACAAAGTACTGTGTCAACATTCCCCGACGACTGCACTGTCTGTTGATTTGTTTTCACTTTGTGCGTAATTACACTTGTGGGTTTGCTGAGAGGAACTTAATTTGATTGTTCTGCCTGTCACTCTGTATAAAAAAAGACAAATATGAAATGACGTGTTTGAGGTTGTTTGATTATTGGCTTTGGTTTGGACATAATTGAGGACATATTTCCTGAAAGTCGGCTCAGTGGCTTCTACTCCGTACCTTGCCAGTTTCTGAGCGTGATGTTGAAGTATGCATCTTTAATACGGTTCAGGACAGTGTTTTGTTTTCATGCTGCATCTGCGTTTTTCCTGAGATATCCTACACGGCTTTGCTGTCCTGTCTGGTCCAATAAAGTCTGTTCAAATACAGACATGGATTTTAGGGGCTTATAGGCCAGAGCTGGACCCACGTGTCTGTGCCTCAGGCTGTGTCATGCATGATTGCCTACATGATGCCTACAGGAGTTATAGAAAAGAGGCAGCATCAAAACACTCTACGCTGGCCTATCAAGGCTTAACCCCACAGATCTGAGGTATGAAAGGATGTACTTTCTGTCTGTCTCAAGGTGTCCTCCTGGGTGCTTGTTGATGATTCAGTTGAAGGGTTGGCAGGTTTCCAGGAGCCAATTTTACCACCCCTCAAGCTTTACAGAGGAACAAACTGATCTCCTCCCACCACCACGGCTGGCTCAGGGCAGCAGTTTAGCTGAAGGCAATGCCCTGATCAAGCATAGTAGTGGGCTAACATCCTCCGCTCACACAGGGATGGATTGTGGGCTGCAGTCTAGGGGCTGTTGACCTTTTGTCAACTTGAGTGATGGATTTTTATACTTTCTAAATACAATGTTCTAGCAAACAGCTCAACTGAATGCTCAAACATGATGGACAAGTTTCTCCGGGGTTACTTCCCCAGTTATTCATTTAATAGTTAATTTCAAGTGGCTTATAGAAAATAAAAAAAGAGTTTTGCTGTTTGATGTTAAATCCTGCTGCAGAGTCGGGAAGGATCTAAGAACACCAACTCGGGAGCAATTCTTCACTCTTTAGTTATACTTTTATAAGTGAACACACATTTTGAAGTGTTGTGCATCAACCATGATGGTGAATTAAATAACTTTAACGTCAGTATATGTTGACTGTAGACTTTTTCCCTTTAACTTTGACTAAACTAACAATACAGTTACAGCTGGTAGCTTTGTATCTTTCTAGTTTTTCTTTTTTGGTTCGTCCCTGAGTTTCACTTTTTCCATTGATGCAAATGTTTAGTTGTTTTCCACACAATGTGAGTAATCTCCTTAGTGTCTGACCTTTATAGCCAACCCATTTGATAGAGGCCTGTAAGTTGTCGGAGAGAGAGATAAATAACATAAACTCCTCACCTTTGCCCTCTTGTCATCGCTTTAATACCGAGCTCCACCCCCGTACTAAGCATCTCAGCCCAGCTGACGGCTGCTGCTTGCACCAGCTCAGAAAAGGCCACACGGTGAACCGGCCAGCAGGGGGAAATCGGAATGATAAGTCAAGGGTCAACAGGAGGCCAACAGTCCCTCAGTCACATCCGTGTACCATTTGGTTTACTACACATTATCAATCCAACTGCTCGTGCAGGGCTCATGCCAAAAGAAAAGATGGGATGCTCACGTAGAGCTTTTTGGGTGAATCTAGTTATGATTCTTAGTTTCTAACATGAAAGGAAATTAGATTTTATTTTGTGATTTTCATTTTTGATTCAGTTTAAGTTTGCACACAAAAATCTTGAGCCTAATCTTCAAGGCAGAGACATTCTGTCTCAAAAAACCATTTAAGCTGCCGGTGCCACAGAGAGGGGCCTGATACCTGAAGGCTCTGTTTCCACTTTCAGAATTCTAGGAACCACAAGTAGACCTGCCGTGTGAGAGCAAAAAAATGTGCTGAATTGTAAAATATTTAGGATGCAATTGAGCTTGGTGTTTAATAAGAAAAACTATGCTTATTCTTATGTTTTCAACAGCCAGTGAGGAGAGGCTAAAATGTAATCAATATGATCTTCAGTGGTAATTTTCATAAGAACTCAGCTGCTGGATTTTTCGATCAACTGGAGGATTTTCATACATTTTGGACAGCTTTATAATAGGGAAATGCAAAATATTGGACTATATTATAGCAGCACTTTTGAGAAAAGATCCATCCAGTTCAGGCAAAACTATTAATGTGAAAAAAATCAACCAAGTAAGTCACAAAACAAATCTTGCCCAAGAAGAACTTCAAGGCTCTTCAAAATAATACTGGTAGTGTATGTCTTTCTTGGGGTTTGTAATGCTTAATCTAACCAACTGATTAGTTACATCGATTTTCATAGTTAAAATACACACCAACGCAAATTAATTTGAATGACTTATAATTGGCAATACGGGTCTCATCGCAACCAACATGAATAAGAATCTTTTCATTTAATCTTAGTCTTCTGTTTAAAATAGGATTAGGATCTTAGATTCTATAATTCCTGTTGATTCTGATGGTTTCCACCATCAAAATGTGGAGTTTGATATGAGATATGCCACCACAAGTAGGAACGATATATAGGCCAAAAGGTGCTAATAGTTCCACACCTTGATGAACAGAAACAACACAAATGTTTCTGTTTATTTCTTCATACTCAGCCTTTCATACAAAATGTGCATCCTTAAAACCAAAACTGCATGTTTCTAAAAATAATCCCAGGTAAACAATTAAAATTTCACAACAGAACAGTTTATTGGTTTGTGGAGATAAAAGCTTTGGTTTCCTCCATTTTTAGTTTTACAAATTACAACCCACTTGTCTTTTCATAAGCATATTGTTTCAGGAAATTAACTGGAGGCTCTTTTAACACTGTGGTAAAGGCTCATTAAACAACCCAGATGGTGCTATCTAGCGTCATACTAATAATAGAGTAGTGTTTTAGTTCTGATCACCCTGAAGGCCTTTGCGCCTCCCCCTCACATCTTCCCTCTGTCACACACACTCAGACTCTCACCCGCTGGCCCAGCTTTGACAGGATGAACCGAACAATAACCACGCGCCAGCTGACGCATGATCCATGGGTTTGACCCACTGACCCCAGGACACATTGTTACAACCTGTTTACATTGTGTAAATTGACAAATGTTTTCATGAGGCCTTTTAACCGGCCTCATATTTCTGACACGCACGCTTCATCCTGCTGCTCCATCCTCCTCGCTTCCTGTGTAACTAGTTCGTCCTTTCTACCTTGTTAGCTACAGATTGCATGGAAGGGCTGCAGATGAGGACAAGCAGGAGATGTCGGCGGCAGAAAGAGCACATTTGTATTCTTTCCGCGGCCCTGGGCCTTAGGGGGGGCATCAAGGTGCAAATATGAGTCAGACAGCTCTCATAATGAGAGAATCGAGACACATTATGAAATAAGTGGAAATGACCAATGAAAAGAGACGCTGCACTAGCTGCTTTGAATTCCAATTATGGTAAGCCGTGGAGAGTGAGGTGCCTTTTAATGTCTTATGAGCAGTTCAGGGGCTCAGATATGAGAACCGAGGCTCAGATAACGGTCAGCGCAGCAGAGGTTGCCAGGTCACAGAAAATAGACTCAAGGCTCTCAACTGCATCAAAATGGGGAGATGAACCTGACACTCCTCAAACAGATGAATACACACCAGCCATTCCCTTTTTTCCTTCACCCCAAGATATCTGCATCATCTCCACAAAGGGGTGGCAAGGGTGAAAGGGAGTGACGAAGGCCTCCATTGAGGAGAGTGGATTATCTCATGAAGGGAAATCAATTAGAACGTTACGGTGGACTGTGAACATTTATCCATTTAGCTTGACCACTATTGAATTTCCATGATGGGCTTTGACTGTTCAGAGGGAGAGATCAGAGTTAATGGCGATTGTTCTGCACTCCTCCAAATGTATTATCTGCCTTATTCAATGAGAGACACTTCATCAAATGGGAGAGAACCCTGCGGCCTATTGATAGATGGGCTTTGTGTGAGGTTTGAAGAAAAAAGATGAGGCATGGGGGTTTAGAGCTGAGGGGGAGAAATGGGAGGGAGAGCAGTGTATGGGGATAGGGGGTGGGGGTGTCACAGATGTCCAGCCCTTTGAAAGAAAATTAAACAAGTACCTCATTAGCCAACGCTTCAGTGCTCCCTGGAGGTGGCCACCGAGCCAGGCTTTTTAATGAGCTGGGAACTTAAACGCTGCCAAAGTTTACCCCGGCCTTGCCTTTCTCTGTTAGGCCACTGGGAAGAGCCATGCCCTACCCCCTCGCCCCTGGACTCCGCCGCCCCCCACCTCACCCCAGTCCTCCTCTTCCATTGATGGCTGCTCATGCAGAGGAGAGAGAGGCACCACGCTGATTCCCTGCCTTTCAGCTCCAGAGAGGGGGATAATGCTGTTTTTGTACTACGCATCCAGAGGAATTATGTGCGCTAATTTGATTAGGGGAAGATTTGATTAACTGGAAAATGAGGGCTTTGCTTAGACTTTCACACGCTTAATTTATCCCTTGCAAAGCAGACGCAACATTGTGTCATGAAACTCAGAAGGCATATGAGAAGCCCATTCACCAGCTAGATGGCCCTTTCAGACTCAACAATATCTAGGACTGCCACGGTTCAAATTGGGATAATCAGTTTAGAGCTTTTTGCCTGGCCTCAGAATACAAATTGCATTTGGCATTAACTGTGAAAAGGTTCAAAGGATAATGAGATTAATGTAGCAGGGAATTGAGCTAAGGCAGAACATTTTCAGAAGAAAATGCTAAAGTAGTGGCATTGTTGCCCAGATAGGATGTGAAGACTTTTTTTTCCCAATGATTTATGTTTGTGTGATTCCTACTGAGGTTGCTAGGAGATTATGATAATGCTCTGCTGGCAAATGCCAATCAAAGATACAGAGAGTTAAAAAAATAAATAAATGAAAACAGTGTCGCAGCATCCAATAGTTATGCACTGCATGCACATTTACATTTTTTTGCTATGTGAATGGACTATTATTCTGTGATGCTCTGAATTCATTTGGAGGTTTCCACTTGTGTCTATGATCCCTTTGTACACCCTGAAATGGCCACAGGGACTGAAGGATCTGAATGCTTTGCTCTTGCTCCTTTTAACAAGCAGCCATGAAGGTCATATTACTGCACAGTGATGATTACATTTGAATGAAAAGTGACTTCTTCTGGGAGAGGGGAGAAAAAAAGAGCCACAGGCAGGCTTGATCTCTTTTCTGATCTAAAACCCAACACTGTGTGACCTTCCCCTCTGCCTGGCTTCAACTTTGATTGGCTGTTCTCTGTTTTAAATAAATAGCTCTGTTATTTTACACATGGATTGCCTGGATTACTTTTTAATAAGGGCTTAGCTACTCTTCAGAACAACATCCCCGTCCCGTTGCCGGGCTGGCCAACACTGTCCCCGCCCATAATTATCCACAGCAAACCAAAGGCCTCAATTCCCTAAAGAGCGCAGTGAGTTGATTGACTGTTTTCCCCCCTTCTCTTCCTTGTTGTTGTCACACTGCCAGAGTGAGAGCTTTGAATAAGGACACGCTGAATGCCAAGAATTTATCTAAAAAAATGGCAGATATGAGAAAGGGAGGCGGGGGGGTAAAGATGGAGCGATGGAAAGAGAAATGTGGAAACCCAAACAGATGAGCTGTCTCCTGTTGGACTTCACTCCATCTTCCCCATCTGTTCACTCCAGTTTTAATTAAATCTACAGAGATGAGGATTTTTCCCTCTTATGCCACCTATCTCTGGCTTTTTCCCTTGTCGTCACCCCCCCACCCCCCCACCCCCCTTGCTTGCTCGCTCCCATGCTGTACTTGAGTGAAGGTGGATTGACGCCAACGTCCACTCATCTCCCTACCTTGCTGCCAGCTGCTAATGAGAGTGAGCCAGGGTGGCGTGAGGATGTTGCCAGCCATTATGAGCTGTTAATGAGGAGCATTTGAGTAAAGGCCCTGGCTTCGGCCTTCTGCCATCAGCGGCTGCAGCCTTTATTCCCTGAAATCAGTGACACGCACTCAGACAAGCACATACATACAAGTTGAATCTGCTTGTTTTAACACTGGTTTTAACAACATATCCAAACAACTTGCTGCATAACACAAAGCAGCTAGTTTTAATGAGCCATTTCCCAGGATGCTTTTCTTGTTTGTGATTGGCTAAACGCATTTAGAGGTTCTGTACTCTTGTTGCCACATTTTTGGAAGACCATTTCTTATTAGTCTTCCCAACGACCTCTGCAAACCTGGAGAGTTCCTTGCCAGGAGTGTCCGCTGAACCTTTTGACCACATGATGGAGCAGGTTGCTGAAAAGGTCTGCTCAACTTGTCTTTGTCCACGTTGGCACCGTCAGCACTCTGGTGCGCAGCTGTACAGCAAAGCTCTGCTGAACAAAACACAAATCTATGAAGGGACTTTGGAGTTAAATGAGAGGGACCTCCTCCTCTTTGATGCACCTAATGCTGCCCACTGTGAAAGTCTCGCTTTAAAGCTGTAATGACACATGCATTGCAGCTCTGAAAAGTCCAAAGGAACTAAATGTAATCTTTGGAAGTTTCCTAATTTAGAAATGAGTCAGGGTCCCGTTGCCATTTTGATGCAGGTTTAAAATATGTCAAAGCTAAAAAGTGGTTAAATGTCATCAGCTGCTTCCAGTGTGAGCTGGAAATCTATCGTGCCAGATACATGATATGATAATATTCCCAGAGATTGAAATCATTCCTGAGGATGAACTCTCCCCACCGTTCATTTTCGGATGTCCATCCCTTTTGTTGTTTAGTTGTTTTTCATCTATGTTGTTTGTCCTTGGTTAAGACAACTACTTCTTTTACTGAATTCTCAACTTGAGTCCACACCGAACTGGACTCAAAAAGTCTGTGCATTTCCCAGGAAATCGTAGGTGTTCAGTCACAAATGAATCGACATCCGGTTACATTTTCAACTTCTCTTTCGTTATAACATTAAATAACATTACGTAGTTTTAATTATGTGCCCTTCCCCTTCCCCCATCCCAGTTCACTTCCTCGTTCGATATCAGTTCTCCTTCTTGTCCTGGTCTTACCTTTTACTGTTTACCTCTCATCATCTCTGGCTCTGAAGTGTAGCCATCTGCCTGTTTCCCTTTGTCTAACCAGCCTACGCCAAACAGCCTTTGCACTCACGCTCACTTAGCACTGGAGTTGCCATCACTTAATTTGCATGGTTGCAAAGTGTAGCAGCACTTAAAGCTGTGCAAGCGCTTTAGCAGCTCACTGTTAACGGTGCAGATAGAGAAGGGCTCCAGTTTTAGCAGCACCAGGGGTTAAGAACAATCATGTCACACTTCTTAATGTGAAGCCACACTTTAATCTGGCTGAGAAAGCAAGCACTGTTGTATTATGAAGTGTTTAAAGACCAAATTTGTTATCCAGTATGGTCTGTTGAAATGCTTTTGCTTCTCTAATGTGCTGATGCACTGGCAGTGAAAGCAGGATTACATGAAATAGAAATCTGATGTTCAAAATAGTTTTAAAATGTCAAAAATACCCCAAAAGGTCTCAAACAGTTGGTAAAGTTGCAGCTGACACATTTAGAAGATAACAAGCAAAATCATGTGGGTACATCTGTTGTGCAACACATGTCACTTGTTCTGCTCATTACTACTTCCTCCCTTTACTACTTTTAAAGTTATATTGACTGACACTATATTATTTTAATATTTAAAAAGAATTGGTTTAAGTAAAAAAAAAAATCTTCAATGATGGAGGAGTTGAATAGCAGTTATAGTTTGGGACACATCTGTGTTGTGTGGAAGACTTTGTGAGCAGCTGATGGAGAAGTGAAGTTTCTGCAGATTCAGATTCCATGTTAAGTGAAATAAACTGCCCGTCTTCCTCTGTGCTTTTGGCTATCTGGAGTGACATTTTTTGGAAATAATACACTACTCAACCATGTTAGGTATCCGGAACACTGCTGGCGATCCACTGCCACCGGGTCACCAAACAGTTCCTCCCATTTGCTTTGCTGCATCACCACAGTCACACATTCACCTGGAAGTTGTCCTGGCTGACTTTTGACTTCCTGCCATGGATTCAAAGAGTGTACAGAAGTTCCTTTTTACTGATTTTTTGTGGTGATTGGCAAGCCATGTTATGGTCCAGCTGTTGGACAGAGTGAGCTTTTGATCAGGAAACTAATTAGGATTTGTTTTGTTTCTTGGTTTGAGTCAGGAAGTAAAACGTCTGTCCCTAACTGTTAAGGTTAGATCAGCATGAGGGTATAATTAGGTGTCAGTGCAGTCAGAGAGAGCCTTGTCAGCTTACTGCGGAAAATTAATTTTAAGTTTACCAAAAGTTTTCATGTTGTGTTTCTGAGGAAATTTCACTCCAGTGCAGCAAAATTCAGGACATGAATTAAAAATTAGATGATGAAACAGCTATGTTTCCTTTAACTTTACTGACCTAATGAACAGCATTTGATGTTTCCATTGAAATGAGATTCCGGCTGATCTAAGAATACCGTTAACAGCCACTTTGTAGACAGACACCTGAGACCGCCGTTTTCTAGGAGGAAGACGAGAGTCCCACCAATAAAAGGGGTATAAAAGCTCCCATTAGAGGGTGGTTGTGCTTATCTCAGACTTGTGTTAGTTGGTGGCAAAGGTCTTTTTTCCATGACTGGGACTCGTATACACCCTGACAAAGGCAGAGGTGGAGGTGCAGCAGCAAATCAGGCAGGAAGGGCGGAACAGTTTGAACATCACACAAGCCTTTTTGCCTCAGGTTAGAGGAGTTTTCTAAGTAAATCCAACCCTTGAGAAAAGAGTTGCTGTGTATCATTTAGATGCTGCCTGGGATGAGTGCCATAAATCGTCTTCATTTTAGTTATGCACTGACAAGAGATTCAGCAATTGCAGTGAGAAGAGAGAAAGAAAATGGCCATGCTACCATGTTCAGTGGCCTTGAAATAAAAGAGAAGTGGATTAGAATGGCGTTGCTATCACAGCACGCCTACCAGTGACTGTTTGATCTACCTGGAGGGCAGGTTGTCCATGTTTACTCTCAGGATGCATTCAAACTCTGAGCTGTAGGGGTATTTTCTTCAGATGAATAAGTTAAGGCCAGCACTTAACTTTGCAGAGAAAAGGCTTTTCACTTCTCTCTCAGTGCTACTTTTAAAGGTTTGGATGTGGAAGTCGTCTTGTTGTTTTAAATGATTAATACTTCTGCTGTTTGAATACATTCGTTTTTACAAAAGAAAGGGGAAAGAATCTGTAATCGCACAATAGACATGATTTCTTTTAAATAAACTAAACTGAAACTATGGGGAGACTATGGATTCACAGCCTACGTCTAAGCTCCTCTGTGCATCACATTTTGTTCAATGTGTTTGGTTTCAGATGTATAGACTCTGCATTACTCTGCTAGTCGTGCCAATGTTATATTTTTGCTCTCCAGTAGTTTTTGTTGTCCTCCCCCGGCCCATCTGATGTCCTGCCCAGAGTGGATAACAGACAGCAACGGCAGCGAGCTCCAAGCCGAGGTCTTTTCCAGCTTTAACAGTTCTCTGTGTCCAAAGGAGCTCAGACTTAAGGCTTCAGCTCCTTTCACACACATAGGGAACCATTGATTCTTTAGTCGATTGTTCTAGTCTAGTCATCAGGAAAAGCCGGAGTGCAGCTGTGTGTGTGTGTGTGCGTGTGTGTGTGTGTGTGTGTCAGCGTGTGTGTGTGTGCGCATCTGTGTAAATTAGTTCTAGCTAGATTTAGAGAAAGGTTTTAGTGCTAGGCGAGGCTGAGCCCATGGCCCAGCCAGAACAGGTTGAGTTTCAAAGGGGCTTATCAGGGGAATTAGGAAAGCCTTTGGAGTTTGAGCATAGCCTAATTCCTGGTGACCTTTCCCTGGCTCTACTTTGACTTTTTGTGGTGATCAGCAAGTGCTCTAACAAGCTTTTCCGTCTGTGTGGCTGGGGATTACTGTGGAGCTGCCGTGCCCTCCCCTGCACTCACAAGAAGCCATCTGTGGTAAAGAGAGATTAGGTGAACGGGAGAGAGAGTGAGCAGAAGCGAGCAATAGCCTGAAGGGGCATCGTCACGCCTGTCTGTGGGCTGGTGAAGATTCTGCGCTTGTCAGAGTCTCCTTTTGTGACAGATTGGTATGTTTTGTTCTGCCATTTTCAACTGCCAGGCGTTGGCAACCCTCTCGACAAACATTATTCAAGCAATCATGGATGTTTGAGGGTTTGTCTTTTTTCCAAAGGGAGTATCTTACTTCGAGTTCCTCTGGAATATTTGCTTGGAATTAATTTAACCCTCTCATCTGCACTGAGACTGAAACTAACATTAAGAAGCAAAACCGCCTGGTTGTGTCAGAGGTAAGAGTAAATTTCTTCCTTAAATGTTGCGAATCAGGACCCGCTCGTACTCCTTTGGCTCGCATTAGCCAAGTGTCAGGTGCAGGCACTTCTCCCTGATGGCTATGACTCCAGTGTTTACCAGAAAACAATGCTCTGAGCAACATCATTATCAGGAAACACTGTCTGTTTTTCTAAAGATGAGAAGGTGTACATAAGGAGCATATGGTTTAATCAGGCTTTACATTCTTTTTATGTTTCATTATAACGATATTCAAATGAGATGTTATGTCATCTGATTGCATTAATTATATTAGATGATTTTTGTTCCGAAACCCCCGCCATGTTAACAATTAAGTTGATTGCATTTAATCAGTGCACTTTTGAATTGATTATGGAAACAGGGAATGTCACATCACTTGTAATTAAACAGTAGATCTCTTGTTGACTAAATGAAAAAGAAAGCAATGCTTATTTTGCTCATTAAGTATGGATGTGAAATACTTCAGAATATTAGTACGTCTCTGGGGTTGTGTTGAATTGTAATTGCAGAGAAAGTTCATTGTTGGCTTTTTCTGCCATCAGCTGCAAGCTCTGTTGTTCCACTTTTCCAAGAACACTTTTGAATAAATTATTTCACTGAACCAAACAGCTAATATAATCTCACCCAAAGTTTCTGCATGTGTTGTGCTGGAGTTGTGTCAAAAATACAGTTAGGTTTACAGATGGAAAAATGTTATTTGGGTTTGACTTTGCCTCACATAAACTCTGTCCTATATAAAAAAGGGAAAAATAAAACATTTTGTGTGTTTAAAATTTTAACTATGGGAAAAAATTGAGAGAAACGCCTTGCTTTGTGTGAAAGTTTTTGGGATTGGGCCCATAATTTGACTGCTCTAAGGATGAAACATAGGATGGAGAAGGACATGCTATCCAGATAATATATTTCTTGTTTAGCTGGCAACTCGTGGTACTTGAATGCCGTGGAGCTAATAATGAAAATGTCTTTGAAAATAGATGGTCAGATACTCAATATCAGGCATAAAAGGAACAGTGGAGAATGCTTCTCAGGTGTCAACCCCCCCCCCCCCCCCCCCCCCCCCCCCCCCCACCCACACCCAGACAGTCAGACAGCATGGTAACTCTGACCAGCAGCTTTCCCCCGAGACAGCACTAGACAAAAACAGCTCAGGAAAGGATGAAAAGCATGCCAAAGAGCCCAAAGCGTCCCCTGAGCTTTACATTCATCAGATACCCATCTGAAAGCATTCATAGGAAATCAGCCCAATACATGATGGCCCTCCCCACAACCTGCATGGCCCAAAGGATACAACACCCTCCAGGGAACTTACAGATGTTCTATGACCACACCTTGACTGGTCAAAACACTTTTGAGAGGACGTATTACGCAGGTAGTCATAATGTTAAGGCTGAGCAATTTATTTTCCACGAGAAATAATTTCCTTAATCTTGTAAATATGACATGTATGAAAAATCAAGTCTTGGCTCAAATCATGGTTTCAGATGAGTTTTTTTTTTGTTTTGTTTTTTTGGCATCTTAATAGCTTCCTGATGAAAAATGCTTCGCTACATTGAAGAGGAAGTTAGTACCTGCTGCTCCTTAAAGAAGGAGTGAAAGAACAGAGAGCTCCTGCACCATCATCATGCAGGAGTCATCGTGGTGGCCTCCCCTCCCTCTCCACTGCATTATCATAAAAAGTGATTTAGGCCTGATTGATGCAAATGGCCCTCTGTTCTTTTTCTATCATTAACGGGCCCTTCGCCGTGGCCACAGGCGGTGATTAAAGCTGTCATTTCCAGCTACTCATTAAAGGAGAGCACCGGGCCGTGGGACGTATTCAGGGAGGGCGGGGGGAGGAGGAAAGGGGCCATTTTATTCCTTAAGAAGTGCTATCTAATGAAACTACCTTTCTTTAAGAAACACATGTGCAGACAGAAACAATCTTCTCATAATTGCTGCATTTCTCCCTCTCTGGTGTATACAGAGGAGAGAAATCTGCAGTCAGAGGCGTTTATAGCATGCGCCACGATTCCCCACAGTCTTTTAAGGTTGAAATTGGCAAAAACGGGCAGCAGTAGGGTTCAAATGGATTTGGCTTTCAGGTTTATGTTTATTTCCAGGTGTCCTGTTTAGCTAGGAAAGGTTGTGGTTCACGTTTCCCTTAAAAAAAAAAATCTGTAGCTTTGTTTAATGCGTTGGTTTTGCTTGCTATGAATCACAAATAATTCACCCAAAGAAAGTGAAACTGTTGACAAACAATCGCCGATAGTGGAGTGTGTCTGCATTCGCCCCACGACTCCTGGCAAAGACATTACTCTGCGCGGCTCGCACTTACTCTTGAACATGGATGTAAGTGTGTTTGTGTGCGCCGTGCTGATAGGAACCTTATCTACTCTAATGGGGGGGTGTTCTTGGCTGTGAGGCAGTGAGATGTGAAGCTCCAGCTGAGCTCTCCTCTGCAGGAGTCTGCAATACCACCATGTCCTGGGGACCTGCACTAATGGCCAAGTGTGCCCTTACTACTATTGTGCCCAGCAGGCCCATTTCTCGGTGGATATACACCACCCAAATCCTCCATCTGCCTCCCCTACATCTCCTTAATCTTTCACTGCGACTCAGTCTCCTGCAGATAGCGTGCTGGGATTCTGGTCAGGGGTGCACATGGCTTATAGCAATAGGACTGGGGATTTTGGGGGATTGGAGAAGACAATGGGTGGTAGAAGATGTGTTCTCTAAGTGCCGCAGCTCTGGGGCTCTAAGCTTCAATCAGAGGTGTCCACGGGGCGACGTAATTCTGTAGCAAACATTTCCTGGCCTTAAGAGGTGATGCCTTCAGACCACTGAGAGTTACCTGTTTATCCACCCATCCCCAAACCCTCTTTATGCTGCCAGTGGAAAACAGGGAATACTGTTTCTAGCTTTTTTGTCAACAGCAACAAGCGGTCGGAACATTTTCCGCCGTGAGGACAGACCGCGTGAATGCATCAGCCCCATGTCGGGTGCCTTGGAGAGTTCAGCTTTCTGCAACATTTCTTTTGAGATACATTAGTAGCAATTTGTTGCGTGATAAAGCCCATTAACTGTTCACTTAAGACGAACGTGGGCAGTTATTTAAGTGGAAATTGCGGGCAATGTGCCCACGTTTTAAGCTAATACAACATGCTTGTGTTTTTTTGTGCACATGTCGACGTCTAGCCGTGCTGACATTGAGCTTATTGGCAGACAGTAAAACCTATGACTCATATCAGGTGCTGCGCATCACCGGCGTCTGGTGGTTGATGCAGACAGTGAAGCATTAAACGGTGATCCAACATAAACCTTTAGGATAATGCTTCCATGAGCAAAATTTCCAAAAAGTAAGCCCATAAATAGAGAATATTTGACTTCTCTCCATCGGCTGTATTTCAATGTATCTAAGAGAAAATCTAATACGGTACTCTTTATCCTTCCATGTCCTTATCATGTTGAATTCATGTGTAGGACAGAAGCCTATCCCTGCTGCCACTGGACGAGAGGGGGGGTGCACCCAAGACAGGTCACCAGTCCATCAAAGAGGCAAACACAGAGACAGACTAAACAGACAACCACGCACTCACTCCTAGGAACAACAGGAGAGACTACTCATCCACAGCTAGGATTTAACGAAGATTCAAATATCTCTACTTTTCTTCAATTTTGTCACCATATTTTAAACAGTTTCCGGTCTAATGAGCAGTAGAGCAGAAATGTGTGGTTTAATTTAATCACCCGTGGCAGCAGTTTAAGTCAAGTGAAAACAGAGAAATGTTATACTTCCTCCTTTTCAAATGTGGGAATCTGCTGCTGTTTTTTCACCACTTTTGGTCATTATATTTGGCTTTAAAAAGCAAACATCGCAATGGGCATGTCAGGGATCAGCCTCCGAGTCACTCGACTGGGAAAAATAAAAATTTGCTAATTGATGTGAAGAAGTTGTAGCCGGACACGTCGAGCTCGACTGGCATCAATTACATACATTTAGACCATGCCGGATCTAATGAGGTAAATCTTGAATTTTTACCACTCCACTGAGAAATGAACACACTTTAAAGTTTCAAATAATGACTTACCTGACACGACCCTTGTAGTTCAGAGCCGATGGTGATTCAAAGTTCCTGTCAGTCTCAATGAGCTCAAGGACACTGTTTAAGACGACAGTTTTTCTGTCATTAAAATCAGAATAAAAAGTTTGAGGCTGGTAGAGCCGGAGAAATGATCGAGCCCATCTGCCACTCAGAATTAAATGAATGAGTCGGGATTTTTTATTTTTTTGCTCCCTTGTGATTTTGATCTGCTCTAACAGCCTTCATGCCCCTGTTTGAACACGACAGCCCTAATCTGAACCATGGTTACTAATCACAAAAAGGAGAAAAGGCCCATAATACTTTGTAACCTTCAGAGAAAATTTCCTATTTTCACAGTCCCAAAGCTCAGCTGTGAAAACGTTCTGGTCCTTTGGAGTGATGCTGTCTCTACCTGTGTTTATTGGCCATTAAATCAAACATTTTCCTTTTATTGAAAGCGATGCCATAATTGCCCGTATAATAGCAATGTCTAGGCACACATGCTTTTATGAAAGGAAAACTCATAGCTATTGTCTACTGGGGACCTTAATGGTCCAATTAATTTAGTTCCTTCTGTTCTGGAGACTTTCAAGGAAAATTAATGTGTTTCTTTTTCTTTCTCTCTTGCTCACCAAAGTGGTTATAATGAAGAAGATAAAGCAGGTTTCTTGGGGCTCCCAGCAGTCTGTTCATTTGACATTATTTTAATGCAGCTGAATGGAGCCGCAAGCTCCTCCTCTGCCTCCTTGTTGACAACCCTGGAGCTCCCTCCAAGGACTGCTGTAACAAGGAACTATCCTCTTCCCAGAGGGCCTTGGACTAGGTACTTGGCGATACTTATCAGTCAATGGTAAGTTAAGAAGCGGCAGGACAGAGTCAGGCATCCACGGTCCATCTGGAGCTGCGGCCCCACCCTAGCATGGATGATGTCACTTGTCCACGTCACGGCACACTGCTGCTCCTGCCTTATCCGCAGTTGGTTTAAGCCCTCGAGGTGCCCAGACAGCTGACAGTGGTATTATTACTCTTTAGAATATGCCTGCAGGGTTCACCTCCCCAGAGAGCTTCTGCCTGCACACTGTGATGCCCATTGAGGGGAGGGGCTGACAGGGTCTTTATGACTAGACACTCTCCCTAAGGACCACTCAGGAATAAATTAGCATGGCCACAACCCTTCTGGCATAATGTGATTGGACATGAGGGAGCGGCCCCACGCCTCATCCCTCCCAGAGGACAAGTATACTCACTGCTCAACCTTATCTCTGTTGAGCATTAAAATACATGATTGCACCTCCAGGGCAAGCACAGAATCTGTCCTTTGTGTGCATTCATCGCAGCACTCGCCGAGTAATCGTGCATCGTAAACTCTGCAGACGCACCATTTCAACCTGAAAAAAGACATTGTTTGTGAGTTCATAAACGTACTCGCTGATGTGGTAAAAGTTGTATTTTTTCCATCATCTCCAGAGCCATTTTCCTGCTCCCTCTGTGATGGCTGAACCTGATCCAACAGAGACAGGGAGGAGTGGAGCATGGGAGCAAAGAGAAGTGGCTTAGTGTAAGACGCTGAATCCCGAGCTAAAATGTGAAGCCCTCAGGAGGTGCAGCTTCTTAACCTCGGCCTGCTCGCTCTGATAAGAACGTTTCTTTGTTGTTGGCTGGAGAGCAATGCTGGCTTGCCAAAGGCTATTAGAAAAAGGCTTTGTCTGTGCGTTGCTTATCAAGAGATTTCATCACCCTGTTGTGTATTAAGAGCATAAACAAAGTCTCTTCCAACTACAACAGATGCATCGCATTCAGCAATCAAACAAACCAATAAAAGTGGTTTTATTTTCGTACTCTTACGTCCCATAGAAGCTACCTGAGGCCATGACCTGTTTAATCAATAAAAATCCCCTCGCAGGATGAAACTGTCTGTGACCTCCACTCAATATTACAGAAACAGTTTCACAGGAATTTGCCATGGTCTGCTCCAGCTGTTTCTGTGCAAGTCAGACTCCCATCTGCCAGTGATTACTGCTGTGGACCGTGCCCCGAGCCTCGCCGACAACCCCTTTTTGATTAGTAATTATCCTGAAAAAAGACGAGGGGAAACTCAGACGGCCCGGAGAACACGGTTCCAACCTGTTTTTCCATTGAGTAAAATTTTGTCAGGGCAGGCAAAGGTTGTCACGGTTCACTGGGGTCCCCAGCACCAGTTGGCTTTGATTCTCTCATGCTGCCCAGATGTTGGGATCTGGCTCCGCGTTGGCCCATATGGTTCCACTCACTCTCCGGGGGGATGAAAATAAATGGTTTGTTTTTCTATTGTGGTCTCTCTCATTACGTACTTATAAAACCAGCTTTTGAAGATTAGAAACTTGTGCCTGTGCTGAGCCAGATATAAGCTGGCATGTTAGCCTGGAATGTGTGGCTTTTCCTTTAAAGCTCATTTTCCTGAGTTCAGTTTTATACTAACAGGAACAGGGATTAGTACCAGTGTAGAACACCAGCTATTCATCTTAGTTGTAGCTTTAGCTGTGTCGGGTCTGCTGTGTGTGTAACCTTTAGCCTGGTGACATCGACTCACAAAGCTAACAGAACTTCAATGCAAGCAGCTTATTTAATTTGCAACATAAGGGAGTGACACTGCTTGTATGAATAGGAGAGCAACAAAACAGGAAACAGATTCCTGGACAAGAACTACTGACGGTTGTGATTTTATATGATTTATGAGCAGGTCAACAAGCCGGCAGTTGACATGAAATCTTTTTCTTTACCGTTATTACATCCAAACTAGATTGAAGCTGAGACTACTATAAGTAAACCAGACCTTTGCCGGGGGAATTGTGGCTGTCCCACCTCAGTCAGTTTAATTCCTGTTTTCCTTCCAGACTGCTGCTTTTCAACTTTGTTTTTCTCCTTTGTGTTTCTGCCCATCCCCAATAACTTGATCCATGCTCCCCCTGCTCTCCCGAGCACTTAAACAAGAGTTACTTCTGTTGGGGAGCAGGTGTTCCCAGACTCGCCTGCCCTGACCTTTTAGTGGGTTAGTCGTCTATCAGTGGGTGCCGGGCCTATAAGTAAGGCCCAGGTCACCCTCCTTAGCTAAAGGTCACACACCATACACACTATGAAAGGAAGAGGGGAGGTGCGATAGAGGAGAGGGGGGGCTGTCTGGAGAGGTCCCTCCTTGGTTTTCTTACCTTGGCTTTTCATGACCAATGGGAGTACATCTGGCTGGCCCTCTGAAGTTTTGTCACTGTGGTCCTTCACTCTTTAAAGGCGATGCCTTGGAGGAAAACGCTGTTGTTCTTAACTCTCTTACAAGGACTATAAAATGTGAATGTTTCCAGGAGTGCTGCTGCAGGCAGTGTGGTGCAGATCAATATACCATTACATCTGCACAAAAGTTTTGTTTAAAGAAGCGTTAACTGAAAGTCACTGGTGTGCTTCGGCCTCTCTGACCTGGAACAAACGTTTGGCTCCATAATTGTTTGCCATCTTTCCAAATTTCCAAAGGTCTTTGATGTGTTAGATTTTAATTCAGATTTCTTGGTTGTGAACGTTGTCTGTTCCATTTTCCTAAGTCCTGCTTTCGGCATCTCTTTCATCTCTGTACCTTTGGAAACCAGTTTTTGTAAACGGCGTCTCTTCTGTGTCTGTATCTTGATTAATCTGACTGGACTGATTCCATCACTCCTTGTTTTTTCAGGGCTGTTAGAAGACAGAAATGACAACCTCTCCGAGAGGTGTACAAAACTTAAATAAAAGTGCTTCCTTTAAAGCCCAGTTCTGCGTTAAACTTCTCCCAGCCAACGTCCTCTTTCAAATTAGAGCAGCTTGTCAAAAGCACACTGGCAGACAGATGTAGCTTATCTTCATTAAATGTTTTTTTAATTGGCTTTGAAAAGAATAATCTTTCCATCTTTCTGAGCTCGGTGGCTGGCAGGCGGGCTGGATTACGGCACCGCACATCTGTCAAAGCATCAGCAGGTTCTCAGGAATGAAAGCGACACATGCCAGCAGGTTGTTCAACACAGTGTACAAATACTCCACATCACACCTCAGTAAAAAGGCCTGTCAGAATCCTGTTTGAGGGAAATTAGAGTGTAGGTAAACACGCCTGTCATGTGCAGTGTTCTTTAGGAAAGTTTTTCCTCCTTATCTTGTGATCTTTAAAGGATTCTGAGCTTCATTCATCACATGGCTTATCTGCTTCTGGTGTTGGAACATTGACAAGCTTTGAAGGCCCTGGAGCATTGCTGTTGTCAAGCTGAAACTTTGGAAGCACAGTTGCTGCCTACTTTAGTAGCTCCAAAAGCTCTCTTGGGTGTTGTCTTGATGTGTGACAGAAGCGAGGGACCTCAGAACCGAACAAAGCGGGGCGCATGCTCCTGATTGGCAGACGCCGGCGTGATCTTCACGTCTTTCGTGCACTCGGAGGCCAGCATAAAAAACAGCGACTGGCTTTCCAGTTCGTCAGTCAGTTTGCAGAATTTCCCGTCTGTCAGCCTCTCCGAGCCTGAGCGTGTCCTGGAGCTGAAACGACTGTAGAGGTCTGCATCAGGCCTCGCTGGTCTTAGGTATTTAATACAGGACATGTGAAGGCCGAGCCACGTCAGGGACGAATAAAAAGCTATTGCTGAAGACATGCCTTTGTGTGCATGTTTGTGCCTCCCAGCCAAGCCCCCAACGGCCTCAGTTTGGAGCCAGTGCATCAGTCCAGGCAGCAGTGACATGCACTGGCGTTCTCTGTTTATCTACTCCAGGGCCATGCTCCTCATGTCTCTTTGTGTCGCTGTCACTTGTGCAGTAAGCACTGGAGGAGGGATGGAAACCCGATAATAACTGTGAAGATGTGTTTGTTTGTTAAGACAGCTCTGGCTCTCGAGGCGAGGGCATCGCGCGATTTATGAAACATGACAGCTGTTTAGAAAGGGAAGAAAAAGAAAAGAAATTCAGCTGTCAGCGGCACCACCAAAGAACTTGATCCCTGGTAGTCTGCAGAGTATGTAATGCTATTTTAATATGGGATTTGTTTGTCTTTACACTGTACATGTACATCAGTTGACTGTGGGACGACACTGACCCAATGCTTGTGATGTATTTAAGGTGCAAACAAATAAAAAATGACTAGTGTGAAGTCAGGATAAGCTAAAGTTCTGACTACATATCATAGTGAATATTGTCAAAGGATATAGAAAATGGAAGCTTTAAAGAATTAATGTATTGTTTGAAAGGCACACATGCTAAGCTGTTGGTTAAGAACTGAAAGTGCTTTTTTCAGGGGGGGGGGCATGTAGATATGTTATTACTTTGTATTTGTCTCACTTAAGCACAACCACTTTCATGGTCAGGACAAAACACGACCTTATTAGCATGAGCTTCCATTAGCACGTTTCCAATTTTCTTTGGGCTATAATCTCCACATTTGTTTCTTAACAAAAAGCCAAATGGTGGATATGAGTTGCACATTTTAGGGTCAAATAACAGAGGGTAATAGCTGGGGTTTGAGGACGCATATTATTGGAAACTAGAACCCATCTCGCTGGCACAATATTTATGTTCACATTGTTTTATTTCCAGACATCATTAGCTGTTTATGAGCATGTCAGCTAATAGATTTGTGCTAATGCATAACGAGAAGAATGATGCTCTGACTCATGAGCCCTGTATGATTTCTCATTAATCATGATGAATGTGGCTTTCAGTGCACAAGGCGGTGCAGGTTTCCGGTGGTGGACGTCTCCAGAGCACTCTGGATGCACAGTCACACAGGGGGAAAGAGGCCACACCAGCACTTTGCTTTTAATGAGGACAGCAGCGAACACATGCGTTCCCCTGTCAGCGCTCTAAAGAGCTTGATTGCAGATGCTTCCGATGACAAAAACGACATCTGCGAACATCTGCTTTGGAAATTGAAGCTGGCCTTGGAACGGAACATTGACTTTGTTTTCCGTCTTTGTGGACCAATTAGAGCTAACAAATTTACACAGCCAGATCAATCTGAAAACAATAATGGCACCCTGTTATTTTTCTTTTTTTTTTCCTTGATAGCTGTGTGGCTCCATTGTGCCCATTAGCATTACAGAACGGCAAACGCCCTGACCTCCAACATCTTCTCTACATCTCCTATGCATCCCCAGAGACACTTTTTCCTTTAATCAAGAACACACAAGGCCATGCACGCGTGTGTGAAAGCGTGTGCATCCTCCCTCCCTTGCTTCCCACTCTCCGGCATTCTTGCTACAGTTAATTAACAGTTATTAGTGTTAGCGCAAAGCACCGGATAAGATGTCACAAATCATCAAGTCTCTAGGTGCAGTTCTAGCAATTAAGAGCTATGTCACACCTTCCTGCTCCACAGTCATTTAGTAACATCCAGGTTCCTTTTTAAACCTGAGAGCACTAATCAAATCAGATTTTATTACACCATTTTTTAACTTGGCAACATGAGACTCAACTAAGCAACTCGTCCCCATCTTCTGTTTTTTTAAAACACTACAAAGCTGCACTGTGCCCGTTGCCGACGACAGGCCGTTAAAGCCAGAAGCTCTTTTAACACCCAGTGAACTGTGGAGCCTCTGAGAGCTGGCAATAGATGCAGCATCGGATCAGCAGGCTGTGAGTTCTCTCACAATTGAAACTTTATTGCATCTGTCTCTCATGAAGAGAGTGAACCTGGTTGTTTACAACACACAGTCCTGGCTTTGGCTTTTATTTATTTAGGGTTTGTTTTGTGGTCCGGTGTTAAGCTCCTCTTAGTGCTTGAGACCCAAAAGTGGAGTGGTGCTCAATTAGCAGTGGATGCTTGATGGCGCAGCATCGGAACCACAACTCTGTAGTAGCCAGGAGTAAAAAAGACCCATTAGAACAAATGCAACAGGAA
Source organism: Menidia beryllina (assembly GCA_013363375.1). NCBI lineage: Eukaryota > Metazoa > Chordata > Actinopteri > Atheriniformes > Atherinopsidae > Menidia > Menidia beryllina. The sequence goes on from JABUIW010000024.1 coordinate 3,548,937, forward strand.
ATACAGCCTTGATTGTTTTTAGCCATAACAGTGGGATTTATAGCAGACTCTCTAAGGTGTACAAATGCCCAAACATAAACCCTGAAACTAAAAGCTTTGTTAAAACAAAATTGAAATGGGCAACAACTACATTATACACATCCATAGCTAAAAAGAATGACTCATATACTGTAGACTTGAGTGAAAGCTTCATGGTTGAATAAATGTTTTTTAATGAGTTTCTAGGATTAGTAAAATGGTAGTGGGCTTTATACCGTTTTACAGAAAAAACAAGCAAGAATTATTTTTCTCTTGATTTTGTGATGCAAGGAAATGTGACGAGGAAGGGACGTGCAAAGTGACTCGTTCCGAAAAGGTATGTATATGCATACATATACTACAGATGGATTAAATGCGTGTTTGTGTGCCGTCTTGCTCTTGCCTGTAGAGGATTTTATTGTTGCGGCACATGTATAATTCATCTTTGTACGATTTCAGAGTGACAAAACAGTGAGAAAACAATTACAGAAACCACGCAACGTGTTCATTTGTGCAGCTGAGTGAAATCCTCAGGGAATAAAAAAAACACATTTTTCCACAAAACAAAACAAAGCGCTGCAAAATAACAAATGCAGACACATAAAATCAAGATGACAAGCCTGGAAAACACTGATTTACATAACTGGATTTAAAAAACATCAGAAACATTGTGGAAAGCTGAGAAAACATATGAGTTTATAAGATGGCAACAGAGATGGAGACACTACATAATCTCTGAGCAGCCTGGTGCAGGAAGCATAACGGTAGAGGTGATGTATGTTTCAATCTGGAAGGCTTCAATACCGTCCAGATGCAAGACAGATTCTCTGTAATTCAGACACATGGTATTGTGTAATCTTATTAGTTACATGGGGCAAGTCAATAAGTCCCTCATGCTGGAGCTCCATTGATCACTTACAGTGGTTTGCACTGGAGGCAGTGAGCATCCTTCATACTCTTCCCTCTCCAAATTGCTCCTGACCAGGGTCGTGTCCTGTCAAGCGTCAGCAAAACAATCACAAGTGAGAAGTTGTTGGCAATGACACAGGAGCGGCCATCGATCAGCGGCCTGCTCAACCCGGAGCGCAGAGCCTGCCCCTGTGATTCAAGGAGCGTGCTGTATCGGCCCCATTTTCATTAAACCAGAAGATGAGATCAGGGGTGAGCAGTCCGGCTCTCTGCGGGTGGATCTCTGTATGTCGTAGGTATTTGCGTGTCCACCAGGTTTCATCTTGGGAGGATGTATTTGTCACGATAGCCATCAGAAGAGTGGGATCAAACCTCACAGCTCCTGAGAGACTTTATTATCCTGCAGTGATCAGACTCCAACACATCTTACACTGGACGGTGTAAGTTTTATAATATCACACGGTGTTAAACATGCGGCTATATTCTGTATAACAGCAAGGTGGTCAAACTTTATGTCTCTCTGTCCTGGATTAATGCACCACACCACATGTGCAAGCAAACATTTGTGCACAAACACCTATAGGTGGTGCCATGAGCCCATTAGTGCAGTTCTGCTGCCTCAGCCTGTTTGGAGTCCAGACTAAATATGAGAGAGTTCATTTTAAAAGCTCTCTATCTGTCTGTCCAGCTGTCTTTCTGCATCTGATGAAAGTCTCATCAGAGTGTGAGACACTGAGGGAACGGTTTCATTTCTCCCTCATTACACCAGGCACTGGAGAATCATTGAGCTTCAAAGCTGCTTGATTGCATTATCAGGCGTTTGGTGTAACAGGCGTAATCGGTGCCATGTGACGGGGGAGCCGAGCCAACATTACAGTGCCAGGCTGAATGCAGGGGAGAGCGGACTTTGATATCTGCCTTATCCAGGATTGATTTAATTGGCTTTCGAAAAATGTATCGATTAAACTGCACGAAAAACGGTTTTTGGGTTCCAGTGCAATATTATTTTTAACGTCCCAATATTTTTCGTCTTCAATCACTGATAAATGTTTCCCATAATCATTATTTTTATATTAGCATTTAATCTTAAGGCCACAGCACATCAATTTCTCACTTTATAGTTCATATCACTGAGTTGTAACAGGCTGGTTGTCTCCTCTCAGTGCTAGTGAAGAAAAAAAAGCAGAGCATAGAGGAGAGCAAACATATAGGATTTAACTTCTCAGACTACAGAGGTATTTATATTTATCTCTTCCCCAATTAGTCAAAAACCTGTCACATCTGTTGTGTGTAATGAGGTTGTGTCCAAAGATGAGTAAATGACTTAGTTTGCGATTAAGACAAGTGGCTTCAAGTAATCTAAAGTTTTTTGTCTCACCCTGGAGTGTTTTATTTGTTCAGTCAGTGCTTTCAAAGGTCAAACGCTGGCAATCACTGTTTATCACTCTGACAGTCATTATCAAGATCGTCTGCAGATAAAGAGCTATAAAAGAATTGCAATTATCGCCATTTTGGAAACTGTAATTATGGGCATCATTAGCATCCATCATGATGTTTAAGTGGGTCCACGGTCCACTAAATGAGCGCGCGTCCTGCTCTCTTCATCTGCCCTCCTCCATCGCTCTCTCAGCATAGCGAGAGTAAACATTAGAGGACGTTTTGGAATCAGAGCCAGTTTAGACAGGAGTGTCTAGTCTGCCTTTCCCACAGGCCCACCGCTCCCTTCATTTTTACAAAGTCTCACAAAGGGTTTAACCCCAAATGAGTTTGGAGGACGATAAGTGATATTCACATTAGAGCAAAGCTGAGCATATATGTGAGACATCCTTTCACTGGCAGACTGAGAATTCATGAAGGTGTCTGTTCTCAGTTCGATAAAAGGAAACAGAGCAAACTGAGCTTTAATAATGAGGATGAGAACTGGTGAAAAAATATGTGCTCCACGGTCCCCGCTGATGGTTATTCTGCACGACGACACGCAGCACAGCTCCAGCTGCATGTTTGCATTGGGCTGTGGAGCCGTGAACATCTCAACCACGGCTTTCATGCGGCTGAATTAGTAATGCTAAAAGATTCCATTCCGTGTATCTAAATGCCGTGTGCGGCGCTCAACCTGGTTAATATAAGGAGCCACTCAATTTTTCATGCCCACACCAAGTGTAGCCTTCAATTTAACATGCGCTTTTAATCCTGGGAGTGCTAAATTGCTTTTTAATGTCGAGGAACATGGTGTTTTCGGAGTAACTTGTGAAAAATGCATCAGCAATATCCAGAGAAAATCAGATCCAGCGTTGTCTTTTTCTCTTCGTATTTTTTTCTTTTTTCTCGGGGTGAAGAAACAAAGCAACACCGCGGCAATAAGAAGTGAAACCAATATGTTGTTTTGACACATCTGTCACCTCGGGGGTCTCAGGGGGACGCTTCCCGCCGGCGGTGGCGGGGAATGCGTTTGTGTGTGCTGGTGTGATTAATTGCACGTCTGTTTTCGCACACATCTGTTGTGGATATTTTGAATGCTGCATACATGCATATCGCCAGCATCTGGCTTTGCATATGAAAACATGCCAGTCGGTCAGTGTGTCACATATGTCCGATGTGCCTGCCCGTCCGTGCGGGAGCTGAGGAGCAGCGTCAGGTGGTGCTGTGCCTGTAGTGCTGGTGGATGGCAGCTGTTGGCAGGCCTCTCCGGTCCTGTCGGATTGCCCTCAGAGGCTGAGGAGGAGTCAGAGCGAGGACTCCATCAAGCATGACTAAAAGACACTCCTCTAATATCCCTGGTCAGCGAGTCGGTGAACTCGCTCTGAATGACTTCCTTGGGGTCAGCCAACCATCCGCCCTCTGTTATCACAGAACAATGTGGCCATCGGAGCAGACTAATCAGTCGACTGAGGAGAAGAGAACACAGCCAGCGCTGCCTCTGACAACAATCAACAATTCCACTCACACCCTTACTTTCCTGGCTCACAAACAGCCTTTTTATGGAAGACGCAATAAAAACACTTCATAAAAAAGTAGCCAGAGGACCAGTCAAATCTGAGTTTCCCACTCACAGTAAGATGAATATGGATCATTTGAACTGGTGCAAAGTCAGATCGTCCATCCAGCAGCAGCCACTGCAGCGTCCAGTCAGGCTAAAGACTGTGCAGCCTGTTTGCATTCATTTAATCAAAATGAACTGAAACGTCATTATTCGGCAGACTGTTTCCTCCTGTGTGAGGGCACCCTGCAAAGCCCAGGCCCGGCCGCGGCTTCCTGCAGGGAAGCGGGCACGTGTTTGTGGATGTTTACCTGTTCACCCAGCCATGTGAGGAGGGGTCACAGAAGTGACACAGATGGCCCCTGTTGCCAGTGCAAATCCTCTTATGTGTGTGTGTAGAGAGTCGGAGTGGCGGCAGGCCGTCCCAGATCATCTTGTTGGAGCTCGCTGTTGGTAAACAGAGTGCGTGCTAAGCCCGGCTGAGACGGGCGCTGATGATTGAGCTTAGCCCGGGATGTGTGCTGGCTGGCCCTGAGCTCTGGTGGTCCCTCATCGCCTTTCTGAAACCAGGCACACACACACACACACACATGCTGAATGACGCCTAGAGAAACCCCAATCCACGTCAGATTTGAGTCCAACGCTGAAACACACGGTGCAGCACCTCCCAGCCCATGTGTCAGCTAAACATCAAACGCTAACTCAGTGGCAGGTTATTTAAGACAACAACACACCCATTTAGAGAGTGTCACACACTCTTTAAGGCAGAGAGCAGCCTCTGTCTGCGTCCACTCACATCACCCCGTGGTGAATGTGCTGCTGTCAGGCAGCCAGCCGGGCAGCCTCACAATGTGCACATTGAGGACCCGCAGCCTGACGGCGGCGCAGAGTTTGTGGAGGAAAACGTGGAATGCGTCCGGCGGGCCGGTGCGGGCCGCTCTCAAAGGCATCTCTATTAGCGGCAGACAAGCAGAGCCTTATGTCACGCTCCCCAGCCTCAGGGAGGCAGTCCCAGCAGCCCGCACCTCTGCGGCACGCGCCCTCGTGGAAATCTACTGGCCCACGCCGCCGGAAAAATGTGCCATCCCATCGGGGGATCTGATAACCGGGATCATTCCCCACACAGTCCCCATGCTCCCCAGCGCCACGTGTGCAGCATCCTGCAGAGTCCTCCATCCAACCCGACGCGCTTCAGCTGGAGCTGGGTCACAAAAGCACAGGCTCGCTCTGAACACGACAGCTCGGCCTGTGTCTGTCTTCAGCTGGTGGGCCGTTATCGATAGTGACAGATAAAGAGCCCTGTGATCTTGTGAAGCACCAGGCACTAGCCTTGATTACCATCCCTGCTGATATCGCTGCATGCTAATCATTGTAAACATCATGTTGTTCCTTTGACACACTTGGGCTTATCTGTAATTGGTGTAATTGTTACTAGCATTTAACAAGATCGTCTTCCAGATATGGGGAGCGCCAGAAGGACCCTGCTATGGGAGAGGCTCCCTCAGATCTGCCTCGCTGATGGGGGCATTAGACTGACACTAACCCCTCTCCGCTAATGAAAGGCAGCCGCGAGTCAGAGCGCAAATCCCATAAAAGGGGCTGGAGATGAGGGGGTTATGAAATATTTAAATATACGGGGCTTCAAAGTAGAGGAGGCCTCCCGTTCTTGTCAACAGATCCCCCGCAACCCAGTTGCGGGCCCAGTTTTCAGGCCCACAACCAGCCTCACATGTAGGTCAAAAACCTTCAGCTCACTTTTCCACCGTTGGGACTCCACTGAGGGGAGGAAGGGGACTGACTGGGGAGACTGCTCTGGTCTCCAAACACACATGGACTCGCACACAGTCTTCCCCTTGTTCAGTCAGTCTCCCATGTTCTCGTGTTACCCAGGAGGGGATATGAGCAGCCGGGGGCGGGGGGCAGGTCAGCGTCCGTCCCAGTGGAACCAGAGCTGTTACAACACGCCGTCACATCCCTCCCTACTAACTCTGCTAAAGATGATTCCAAATGATTCCGCGTTTCCACAATCTTCCAAACTTATTGTTTCACTCGTCTCACCATCGTGAGCCCGCTGCAGGCAGCACGCTGACAGATTCTGCTCAGGCCGTCCACATCAGGGGTCAGCCCCTCAGCGGTGGGCGTGAGGGGTGGCCGGGGGACACAGAGCAGCCCGGCAGCAGAGCAGGGGAGGATGGGCAGAGACCTCCCTGCTGCCTGTCACCCTGCTGCTTTTTGATGTCCGCCGCCCATCTTGTATCCCCCCGAGAGCCTATCATCACCCCCCACTCCGGAGCTGCTGAGCACAGAGAGGGCCTTGAAGAGGCTTGTCTGAGAGGCACATGGGGACGGCAGTGGGGGTGGCTGGGCCTGTCTCCACTGGTGCCTGACAGAATGGTCTAAAAAGAGCCTTACAGAGGGCCTAATCCCTCTGACCATACTTCCCCAGCCAGTCAAATTGCTTGGGGGGGTCTGCAGAGGGTCAGACAGGTTTTTATACAACGTCTTAGTGATGATTTCCTCAGTGCTTTCCTTTTTAAAAAGGCACAGCAGGCCGTTTCTGTTTCATCTCCCCACTCGGCTCCTTCTCCCTCCCCATCCGGCTGTCTCTCGTCGTCTCCTCCTGTTTTGTTTTCTTTTTTGCTCTCTTCCTCTTTAGTTCCTCCTCCTTCATGTCTCTGCCTCCCCTTGTCTCTTCGCTCCCATTGCGCTGCTGTGAAAAAAAAAGAAACAAAAAGGGAAAATATTATCCCTGCCAGCACAGTTGCTCTTGGGTAGTATTAAATCGAGGCCTCATGGGGGGGGGGGGGGGGCCGAACCCCACCGCTTTTTGGTTGTAGATGTCTGGTGGGTCTCTGCGAATATAAAGACATGCAGATTAGGGAGAGGAATTAAAGTGGGGGGTTTTCCATGCTGTGTTTCATCTGTTAGGAATGTCTGTGCCTGGGATGTGACTCCACTGTACAGCCTGACTGAGGAGAAATTGGGGTCACATTAAAGGAGGCTTACAGCTCTGTTTTTGTTTCCCGACACCGAAGCTCCATCAAGTTGAACTGGGAAAGAATATCAGAGGATTTTTGTGACAGGACTAAATTTAGCTTCTTGGTAGCCAATGAAACAACAACAATATTTAATGTAGTGATATGTGCAGTCGGGTCGATTTGGCATTAAATGGGACAACCGTCCTCGTTTGAGTGCACGCAGACGGGGGAATCGGGTCGTTGTCCAAACCTTTTGGTTTCTCCTGTTCCCGTCCCTTTGTCCTGTGGGGGAGGCCACTGCAGGCCGTGCAGCGAGTTGCTGTGGACCATATGAGGGAGTTTTCCTTTCTCGCTGTCTGTGAGGACTTCCTGTGGCAGATCATCATATGCCTGGTAGTCGTCATGGGCTGATTTTTAGTATGCTTGCATTCTTATTCTCTGTTGTTACAGGCTTCTTCTTCTCTTTCTGAATTATTTATGTGGCATCTAAGACCATTTGAGTCTCGTCCAACATGAGCAGGAATTAATGATTCAAACCTGACTACAAGAACTTAAAATTTTGTTCAGTTTTGACCGGATTCATATGTTTAAATACCTCTTTTTTTTAAACATAGTTTTGTTCTGACTAAAATAATTACATTGTTTATTTCCACTGTCATGTAAAAGTACTGAAACATGCTAATTTTCCTCCTATCCCTCTGGGTTCTGGGGTATAATAAGCTGTTTTATTTGAGATTTCACCTAAAAATTATCAATTCACTCCTGTAATTTATGTGTGAGTTCAGTTTTTTTTTCATTTTTAACACACTGAATGGAAAATCACGCAAACACATAATGCCACAGAAAAAGTTGGATTATTCATTGTGAGAACCACAAACAGGTTTAAAATATATTTTTAGTGTGTGTACAAATATAGATTTATGAATTTGGCAAAAATGAAAGTTATATCTGACTTTCACATTAAAATGCAGCAATGCCAAAGGCTGTGTTACATTTATAGGAAATTCAACTTGTTTTTCTTGCATAAGAAAGTTAAAAATTGTTTTTAAAAAGCCAAAAAAGGGTTCAAATTGAATGCTAAAGATCTGATAATGATTCTCTGTAGGGTTAACAATACAGAAGACGGGGCCCGTGTATCAATAATAATGGAATGCTTTCATTCTTACACATGTATGAAGTCAGGGTCATTCCAGCGGTGGGAGTTATCTCAACAGATAAGAACACAAATTTAGCCTTTTAGAATACTTCATTTTGGCAAATGTTAATTATTTGTGGCATTGGTAAAAAATACTGAAGGCAAATGGAGCCTAATGTTCACACATTCTCCCTTCTGTTGGAGGCAGAGGGGGTGATTGACTGGGCTGAGATTCTCCACGGCATTGCGGTCCTCAGCCGAAATTCCTGAGTTGGCTCTGTAATTTAGGCAAACGGGGTTTCTGCTTCCTCCCCCGGCCGGGCCGAGTGGAAGTGGAGCGGCGTGGGTGTGTTGAGAGGGAGGTGGGCTGGATGCATTTATACGCAACCAAAGCGTCCTGGGCAGGAAAGGTTAAACCAATTTTCTTGTCCGCATTGTTTGCCAAAGTGAGTCCCGCATCAGCGGCATTAGACTGATGGCCGCGGCTTCCCTCCCGCTGACAGGCCACTTCTTTTTGCGCCCGCAATGTCAACTGGATCTGATTATTGTCCAGCAGATCCAGATAATGTCTGCCATTGATCAGGCCATTTATCTTGAACTCCTACAGCCTCGGCTTGCTTTCAGAGGCCACAGGGAGATAAGGGGATACAGATAAGCAGATAACATAGTCTCTACAGGCTTTTAACAACCGGAAGAAATACTTTTCCGCTGCTTAACTGTCTGACGTGATTTGAGTTCCATATCTCTGCGCTCAGGGAAGCTTTATTATAACACAAAGGATCTGCTTTCAGAGGTATATTCATCGGATCTCATCGAAGCTTTCATCCCCCGTCCGTCAATCCTCCTTAATGTTCAGAGAATGCTGGTCACATCCTTCAAAGGTTCTCTAAATCCCTCTTTCTCTCTGTCAGGACGTGTGATTGATGCATTTTAACAGCAGCCTGTCAGCTTTTCCAAAAAGCTTTTCTACTGTGGGCATGTTGTAGTGTCCCAGTTTGTGTTACACTCCTTAATGCTGGATGCGTTTGTCTTTGTGTGCCTGTGTGTGCGTTTGCACTCGGGGATGTGTGTCATCCTCACATTAATGCTACCAATGAGTGACAGATTAATTTATGTCTGGCTATGTGTCTGTGGAACTGGGAAGAAAGGGCCTGTCAGTGCTGCTTGTCAGAAGGGGATAGAGATTAGAGCCAGTTGCCATTGACAAACCAGTGCAGGCGTGGAGAGATAAGGTCGGATGTAATGACTTTAGGAAAAAAAAATGCATGCCTGCGATATAATAAAAATTAATAAAAATAAATAAAACAGCCACAGTCCGCCTTCAGATGGCTCGGGGAGGAGGAGATGTTGGCGAGTGGAAGCGTGCATGCATGCAATTAGAGATATTTCACAGTTCTGGGTTGAACGCCGCATTTGGTCGCCTCTGATCTTGAGCAACAAGGAGGGTGTGATTTAATCCCACCCGTTTGACTGAAAAGACACGGATTCATTTGAAATATCCTTGTAAAACAGGCTTTTTGTACTTGGAGCTGCATAAATGCATGCGTAATCGTACATTATTGTGGTAATTCCAGTGGTGAGGGTATAGTACATAAACACAATTATAGACGCTCTTCCAAAGTTTTTCTGTTTAGAATGCTGCCATTCTTCATGCTCACTGTCTATTCACATGTTTATTCATCACAGGACTCTTTAAGAGTGATTACTGCCTTTGAGCTGGTCATGTTATATTCAGATAACCCGAGGGGTGTACCATAAAGATGGATTCATGCATTTGCTTTGTTGGGCCTGTCGTCTGTCTTCAGTGCCACGGGTTAGATTTCTGTGGAAATTTAGGCAGGGCTCAAAACGCGCTCTGGAGAAGTTCTTATGCAGCGTTTTGGATTCATTTCTCGCATGGCAAGAACAGAATAAAGAAGTTGTGTAATTGCCAACTGCCCAGGAGAAAGTCAATAATAAGCCCCTCATCTTAAGTCTGTTGGTGCAGGTCTGCCAGATACAGAACCCATATACTGCTTATGTCAGCTCAGCGTGAAATCCAATTATTGTTTCACATTTAAATTAATGTTGATTTATTTAATCCATTAACAGCATGTCGTGTAGATTCGGTCAAAGGGACACGTTCACTATCCAAACCTCCCCGGCCAATCAGTGAGCCAACATCGAAGCTTCGCAGCGACACTTAAAGACAGTTAAGGTTATGCATCGCGTAACCATGGGAACAATGCAGAGAACGGGTTGTGTATAGTCATGATTTGCCTATAAATCTATTCTGTAAGTTACTGATGATACTTAATCAAGCAAAGGAAAAATGGCTCATATACCAGAAAATACTCAGTTATTATCAAATCTGCTTTGATGTGGTGTGAAGTTTCATGCCTTCCCATCCATAAAACGGTTTATTTCATGAATAACAAGCCAAAACGACCAGCATGTGTACACACTCAAAGCCTCGGGCTAAAACCAGAGGAAACTGGAACATTACTCCCGTTTTAGTGCCTCTTATATCAGAGGGGATTGTTTTTGGACCTCAAAGCAGCTCGGTGTAAAATCAAGCGGTGTGTTTGTTTTGTTCTAAGCTTTCTTGCTTTTAGTCTGTGTGTCAAGTTTAAGGCGATGCGTCGCATGGCTGATCCTGAATAATCAGGAAACACTGTTCACATTACGAGTCGTGCAGCCACACAGAGCTTTGCCAGCTCCGCTCCTCAGAATGGGTTTGTGTCAGCTTGTTTTTAAGAGCATAAATTCCTTTACGTACCTTTTTACTTGCAGTCTTGATGGATTGCAGGGAAATACATTTCACACTTCCCCGTTTCCCTCAGGAGAAGCTGTAATAACTTTAGGTCCAGCGCCATCATCAAGTTTAGATTTTCATCTGCAGAATGCTCAAATTTAAGAGCAAACACGCGCAGGCTAATAAGATTCCAGTTTTCCAGTGCTGGCCTTTTTTTTACCCCTAATTAAAAAGCGTTAGGATGCTGTACAATTAGCGTCAGAGGCTAAAATGATCAATATTCCATCGAGCACAAACGCGTTAACATTATTACAGAGTATATAACTCATGCCTAAAAGAATTACGAAAGAAGGAGCTGGTTCGAAACATTCCTCATGTGAGGGCAGATTTTCCAAATGATCGTACTCAACTTTGAGAGATGAAGGAACAGAAACATACTTCATGTGCGCTTTTCTGACCAAGACAAGTCAGACGGTCTGCTGCAAAGGAGTTCTGTATTTGCATCTGTTACACAGCCTCACATGACTCATCCTCTATTAATCCGACAGGCGTAGGAGACGCTGTGGTCTGTTTTTCTGACATGTCCCTGAGAGGTGAAGCTGTTTCTCTGGTCCCCACCCACATCAGATCGCTTCTGCTCGCCGCCCAGCATGGCGGCCTTAAATGTCAGTTTTTACACATGACATTTATTGTTGGAGTTCGGAGTAAAACGGGCAGGCATTCAAAAAGCTTTTAACATATCGCATTGCCAGCACTCATGTTACACTTATCAGTAATATTTTAATCGAGGGGAGGTTTGGCATAATGGCAGGAAGGCTCATAAAGCAAACCGGTCCCCAGTGATTGTAATCTAGGAGATTTCCTGTAAAATTAAACCATGGTCGTGTGGGGGGGGGGGGGGGTGGAGCTGAGAATCGTTTTTTTTTTTAAAACAAAAAAAAAGAATAACAGATGCCAAACTGTCAGAGTGAAGCTGGTTTCCTATAGATGGAAAAAGCCTGCCCAGACAGCAGTTCCAGACGCCTAGCGGACTGTTTGATGCCAGCTCTCCGCTCGCTCACACACACGACGTTTCTGCTCGTGAAACTGTGCAGGAATCTGATTTCGATGTTCGCGCTCATCTCTGTCGGCATTTCGTTTGAATTGGGAACAATGTGCAGTGTGAGACCCGGACGCCAATTGTTTGGCAGCGTGGCTGTAATCACAGACTTGTGGTCGCTCTCAAATCTGATAATGACCATGTAAAATGGAGAACAGCAGCTTGTTCCCAGCAGCTGCTGCTGCTGCTGCAGAGGCCGTGTGAGCAGGACGGGTAGCCATTTTCTGTCAGTGGCAGCCATAGCCCATCTTAAAGTCACTGCCGTCGTGCTTTTGAAGCCAAACCGCAGAACTCCCCTGATGTGTCATCACAATCACAGCTTCACACATTTAAATTCATGTGATTTGATTACATGAAACCACACTTTGTGCATCCGCAACTTCTTTTCAACATGATTTACTGCCTTTCTGCTCCACATCCAGGAATCTAGTAGAGCAGAGAGGAATGTTTTAAGCGTGTTTGTCGGAGACATTTCGTGGGCTGGAACAGCAGGTTAGGAGCTCTGCTGTTTCATCAGCCGAGGCCGTTCCTGTTGGGAGCCTCCAGCGTGATGAGCACACATTCTGGGTCCTGGCTGAACCAGGAGCCAGGACTTTGTCTCATGAATCGCACAATTTGTTTTTTTTTTACATCTTATCAGCGTCCACAAGCAGCCTCTCACATTATATGTGGATAAATAATTTAAGAAGTCTTAGAATCGGGCTGCGGCTTGAGGAAAAGTGCTGCCATGTTGATCGCAGGCCAGGATTTGCCGGGCCATTATGAAACGCAGGCATCTGTATATCCCATTTCCCATGACCTCGTGTTTGTACGGCTGATCCCTGCAAACCAAGAGACCCTCGGTCTCTCCGTTACCGAGGGATGGATTAGCATCTGAGCTATGGGCTAAGTCCGTTTTCTGCTCTGCAGTTGCTGGAACAGAGCTGGCAGGGAGAGACTTGAGCAATGTGTCTCTATTGTGCTGCCACTGACCTCCCAGCCAGTGGGTTAATGCTCATTAGACAAGCTCGAGGATGCAAGGGTTTGCACTGTTAAGAGGATTTTCCAGCAATGTCCACCATTAGATTAGGATTGCCCAATAAGAGGGATTGCGGCAAAGAGGGATAAGCAACCCTCTGCCAAATATTATTTTCACATCTGCAGTGTGAATCTTTGTAGAATTACACCTTAAATCGCCACAATCCTTTCCAAACACACTCTCTCTATGGCACCGACAGGAGGAAATGGCTAGAAAGTGGCCCCTTTGGAGCACGATGAATTTCTGTTTTGCCATCTAAGAGGGAAAAATAAACCTCTGGGGTCTGGTAAAGTCATCATGTGATTATAAACGCGCTTGTGACTGATGCCTCAAGTGTTTGAGGTGGAGGCTGGTCAGGTTTTCCTCATTTCAGGGTGGGCTGTGGACAGCTCACGGCCCAGACTAAAGGCTGAATGACCCAAAGTGTCTTTTATATTTCCAGCTGACCTCCCTTCGGGACAGTGCAGTGGGAGCTGATACAACGGGAACACAGCGCCTGTGGGCTGCAAGGGGGTGCATGCTGCTCATAAAGGAGCGTTTTGTTTTTCCTCCTCTCACGGTAGCAGCACCCTAGGGGAATTCATTAGCAGCTGACATCATCTCACTCCGCACGGAGTCAAAGAATATCTTTCTAGCCAGCTCTCCCCTCCCTCTCTCCTCTCTTTCTTCCCTCCCTCTCCCTCTTGCTGCCTCCTTATGTGTGTTCGGAGCGCTGCCGTCTCCGCTTTTGCGCGCCATTTACGCGAAAGGTGAACGCGTCGCCTTAACAAAACCTCTGAGCTTTTCGGAAGCCCCCAAAACAGGAGCGTGTTTATCCGCCGAAGGAGCGCGACTGAGGTCGAGTCTAAGACCGTCTGGAAATCAGGAAGTGGGAGGACCCGACGCCAGGGCAGCAGCAGCTCGGCAGCAGGCAGGCGGTGGATGAATGGGAGTTTGTCCGGCGCCGGGGAACGGATGGGGAGAGGCTTCTGTGCGCCACTGATCGGGATCCTTCGGACACAGGTTCCGGAGACGCAGCGACAGTGGGGTCGTACCTTGTAAATCTTTGCTCCCTGACTCTCTTAAGTCGCCTCCGTCTCTGCAGAGGAACCCGGTGCGCTTTGTTGGATTGGTTTGCTCCCTCGGACGCAGCCCCTCTCTGCGCACGGACACACAAACCCTCCCGGATCCGGTTTGCTACCTCTGACGGATAATCCCGACAGGAGAATATACGTGAAATAAACGCATTGTATCCCGAGCACGGAGAGAAAATTGGATCAAGGGCTTTTCCCTCGCGACGCCTCGGTGCTGTTGCAGAAGCTTTGCTGGCGAGACACATGGTTCCCTTTGTCCAAAAGGCGCAGTAGCGTTGAGAAGGGCTTTGGAATTTTTGTTCTAAAGGCTTCTTGTCTCCGCATGGCTCTCCTCGGTTTAAAGGGAGTAGACTTGGTCGACTTTTTGTGTGGATTATATGATCTGAAAAGCAGAATGTGAAACGCGACCGCATTTGACAGACGCTGTAATTCCACGACTTTCTTTTCTTCCTCCTAACCTATCCCAGGTATGCGCCCTGCCTCTGATCCGCTTACATTTGACTTTGTGCTGTGCCATATTCTGGACGACGGCGTGCTGCAGTCGTGTTGCTTTTGTTTTTCTGCAGTTTGTTTTGTTTACATCCTGCTCCTGTTGGGAAGGTGAATTAAAACCCGGCGGCTTTTCTGGAATAAAACATTTATGATGAATTTAGAACTGTTTGCTTCTTGGTACCAACAGAATGCCGAGAAGACCCGAGTGCGCGTTGACGAGCAGGAGGCGCATTTTAATGCTCCAGTCACAACTGATATTTTAAGAATAATTCGATAAATAACTGAATGGAAAGTGCAGTATTAAAACATCATGTTTTTTTATTATTTAAATTTAGAATGGATCCCAGTGCAAGTGAACCATCACAGTCAGTAGAAATGATTTTTCATACAGAAAAGCTGTCAGTCAGTTTTACACCGTATGAAGCTCAGTGGGTGTTGTTCCATTTCCTCCCTCTTCAGGATCTATTTAGATTTTAGCACCACATACTTTTACCTGCATTTCACGGTTGAAATGCACCGGCTTGTTTTGTTTTCCAGCTATAACAGACTTCTGTTGTTCAATTCCTGCTTAAATCTCCTGGCTGCAGGCTGCTGCTGCCGGAGCTCGGCCGTGCGGCTCAGGCTGGATGGGCTGTGCGCGGAGCCACAGCGCCACCAAGTGGCCCCAGTCCGAAGAGCCGCTGGTTTTCTTTCAGTCCGATGTTCCGTTTTGGTCGGAATGAACACAGCAGGCTTTCGATTTTCAACACAGGACAATATGCTGCACGATTTGGCTTTAAACATGTTGGATCCTGCAGAGAATCCAGTTTGTTTTTCGACTATTTGTTGATATTTTCTGTGTTTTTCTGTGCAGTTTAATGACCTTTCACCAGAGGCTTGCTGCAGTTTAAAAAACACACCTATTTCTAGAATGAGGGGATGATTTTGGCGGTCTGAAAGGAAAGTCAGACCGCAGGTTTTCTGACATTTTGCTGATTGCATTCTCCTCTTTTCCAGGTCTCTGATGCCAGTTCCGAGAAATTTTTCAGCACAGCCGCAGTCAAAGGTACAGATATCTATATATTTTTTATCTTACTGTTGAATGTGTTGCTGTGACACTGGAGGTGCGTGGTCCTTCCGATATGTTAAAATAAGCATGTTTCCTCTCAGTGTCGTGTGTGTGTGTTCTGCGGTGGCACTGCAGCCGATCCGGTTTCCAGCAGTCCACCAGGGATAAAACACTGCTCTGTGGGAGTCCGGCACTAATGGTCAGAGTCATTAAACGGTGTTCCACGTTTGTAACATGTGACATGAGGCGCTGTGAGCCTCGGTGGCCTTTAGCTGAAAACCTGCTGACCTGCTGGAGCAGGAAGAGGAGGGTGCTTTGCTGCCACAGGGAGGGAAGTGCTGCTGGAGAGGCATCTGTTTACGGCCTCAGTGTGCCAACACCACATGTGACCTCATTATCAAGTCACTAATTTGCTGTTAAAAGCAGCCCCATTTTCTCTGGCTCAGGGATAATGGAGGTCCCCCGCGTGAATGGACATTCCTCTGTAATGGGGGGGAGTTACCATGCAGGCTGGGAGGGAGGCTCCCAGACGAGGGTTGTGACCCCTTCAGGGCTGTGGACGAAATGGGGCAGATTGCTGATGATAGGCCCTGGTAGCAGCAACCCCCCCTCCACCCCTACTCCTCGTGTCCCTGCACTTTCCTCGGCGCAGACCTCCGTATGCATTTCCCACATTCTGGCCTTTGATTCCCCCCCAGAATTCGATTTGTGGTGCGCATCGGGGAGCTCAATGGGCATGCTTGACAGGGAGGGTTTCTTTTGAACGTGCTCCTCTGTGGACTGATTTGGATCGCTTGAAAGGATTAAGGCCTCCTTTGTCCAGCCTAAATCAACAGAGAGCCACCCCTCCATGAAAGGACCTGACTCGGGGAAACAAAATATGCTTTCTCTCTGCTCCATGACAGACCACTCTCTTGCCCCCTATTTCCATTTAAATATGGGCTTGTTTCTTCCTTTTATCGTCTCCATTCCCTCCTCTTCTCCTGCCATATGCTAATGCATGTCACTCTAGCAAAAGGCGAGTAAAAGAATCCAGGTGCACCGACAGCAAAGCCCTCTGGTATTTTTATGGAGGGTGGCGTTGAGATTAAAAGAGTCGGGTAGGTTTTTGTTGGAAGGGATTAGCAGAGCTCAAATGCAACCAAAACTAGAATCAAGCAGCGGCTCAATAGAAAATAGTGAGAGGGTTCGTTTGTGGGATGATCCGTGTCAATATTTGCCCAGAGGCAGGTGCACAAAGTCTGCACTTGTTTGTTGGTCCGTGCACTTTTTTTTGTTTGCGCAGAAGCAAAACGTCTAGCTGGGATCCAGGTTTAAGCAGAAGCCTGAGAAAGTTGGGCCTTAACTTAAGAAGAAACACCATTCACACACAAAGCAGCCCAACTAGCTCAGAAGCTTTTGGTGGGGATTCTGGGCTTTGAAGCCTTGTGCGGAAAAAAAACAAACATGTCTAATGTGCAAAAATGTGCTAAAAATCAAACCCAGTGCGACATCGTGACTTTTAGAGGACTTGGTCCCTTTTATAATACAGAACAATATATATTAGCTCGTAAGCTATCCGATGTTTCTTTCTCTCATGAGGCTAATCTAATTAACATGTTGCGTCTGTGCTTTCAAGCCTATTCTTCCTATTGTTGTGAACCTCATTTAAAGTCAGCAGTTTATAGGTGTTTAAAGGACAGCGTAAAGTCGGCTCGCCACTATGATTGCATCTTGTTTTCTCTCCCTCCTACCCACTTTCTCCCTGGATTCACTTTGCCCAGGAATGGATTTCATTAGCCAGAAGTCATTAAACGTTATCTCTAATTACCACACTTGTCAATGCAGCTGCAGGTGTCAGCGAGCCAGCCTGATTCATCTGCTCACACGGAGCAGGCACCAGTCAGAAGGCTGAGTTCTCTGTTGGTCGCCTGTGAAAGAAGCGACTATTCTGGAGTCTAAGCTGCTTCCAAGGTGTCATGAGGTAAAACCAGTCCCTGAACCTTATTAGTGCTGTGACTGCTGCCCGGGGGCTGGACGGTGGCACACCAGCCTGGTGTGTCACCACAAAGGTCTGCTAACAGATCTGTCAGCTGATTCAAATTGTGTCCAAGAGCACTAATATCTCGTCCTCTGGTCACATTCCCACTCCTTTATTATTTTCTCTGTTCACACATTCTCATTTGAAGAGAAAAAAAGACTTGCTTACTCGGCTTTGTTTGCTGACTGCAGCTCGACACTAAGATGGATGCTTCTGGATGGCTTTTAAATGCTCCGCTGTGCCATTTGTCAGCCGGCCACCAAACTCTGATCATCGGTGAGCGTTTGAATCTGTGTGCACCTTCAGAATGAATTATTTCTGAGGGAAAAATAACTAAAGCACTGAAAAAGGAAGTCTTAATGAAACGTGTTCCGTGGCGGTCACAGTTAGAAAGGACTTCTTCTGGCGTGTTTTTAGTTAAAGCTGTCGGGAAGCTCTGGAGATGGCTTTTTAAGAATGCATCTGGTAGATGTATCGGAGAATCATTTCCCCCAAGAGACGTCTCCTGCAGCTGTGTCTGCGATGTGAGACGGAGTTCGATGCGGGGGTGAATTGAAGTGCACAGTGCACCGATTCCCAGTTTCCCCCTCAGCACCAGGCGGCTTTCACCATGCTTTGTTGGAGTTAATGTGAAAATGAAGCAGTGCTGCAGCGAGACCCGGGGCTGCCGCCAGCGTGAAGAGCGCCACTGGTGAAGTGTGTCAGGCTTGAGTACGTCTGTCACCAGGGGAAAGAATAATGTGCCATGTGGAAGGTGTAATTTGCAGTGCTGATGGCATTGTTTAAAAAAATAGTGGAAAGAGAGGAGCGGAGGTGAACTTTTGTGGCAGATATCAGAGCTGAAGAGCTCCCTGGATTGTCATAGAGAGCTCCGCTGGCAGCAAAATTGCCTGCAAGCGTATCGCTGCTGTGTGGGAGGGAGCTGAGGGCTTGTTTTTCTCTCTGCCTCATTCTGTGTTTCCTGAGAGGAGGGCTGGTGATAGGGCCGGGTGTGCTTCCAGGCTGTGGGCCGCCACCTGCTGTAATCTCAAGTGATGTAGAGAGCAACAATCATGCCACAAATCACCTTGGCAGCTTCCTAACTCATTCAGTGGACTGGAAAGAGAGGGTCAGCCTTTCACAGCACCAGTGTTGGTTTACTGCCCCGGGCTCCCCGCTCTGCCCTCATGCTGACCTCTGCCGTCTGTGTGGGTTTGAGTGTCAAGATATCAAGGCTGCCTGTGGAACTTGACCTGATGCACAGCGGAAAGAGGACCTGACTACTATTGGCCTTTTGTGCATTCTGAGAAACGGCTGCAGTCAATGACGGTCTCTGTTTCCCTAAACGGGGGCCGCCGGGTCATAGAGAGGTCCAGATAAAGCTGCTGGAATAAACAGCTTTCTTTGGCCAAAGCACAATTTGATTAAAATCAAAATGTCTTTCGGTGTGCAGAAGCACATGAGACCGGTCTGAAAGGTTTCAAAGTGAGAGATGCTTGATTAGATTCCAGCAGTTTTACCCTGTCCTCTTTGTTTCTCTTGGTTAACCATCCCCTGCTAAGAGCATTTAATGTATCTCTGAGGGGTAAAGGAAGCTCAATATCCTGTGCTGCACTGGGAGAAGGCGATCACCCCCCCCCGTCCCTCTTCCCCATGGCCAGGACTACAGAGACAGAAGCTGTATTTCATGACCATGAAAGGGGCCGCTCCAGCCATAGCTCATCTCCTGACACAGCCGAACAAAGGTTAACAAATCAAAGAAAGCACTGGCTGATTTACTGCCTGGTTGTGGCAAACAATGGGCCCAGCCCCCGCAGCCACTGAAAAAAAAATGCTTTTTCCAACTGGAGGTGTTTCAAACTCGCATTTGAATGCTTGTATTGACTGCAGCTCATCAGTCCAGATCACTGCTGCTCAAGATGGCTTTTTGAAATTTGGCTTCTGAAGCGCAGGTATTTTTGCTTCACTTCTGTGTGTGTGTGAAGAGCACTGAATTATATTAGGAGCTAATATTCCCCAATAGATTGAAATAACTTTGTTTCCCAAAAAAATAACTGAGTAAACAGAGAATCTGAGACCTCGGATTTATTGAAAAGACGTTGTGAACGAGTCTGCTGGTGTTGATCAAGGTGCACACTCACTCAGGAGTGGAAGCCAGACTCCCTCTGTCCCCCCTGCAGCACAAAGAGGTCATTCAGAGTTTGTTCCCTCAGCCCCTGAGGTTAGAGACTAAGTAAATCCATCCATCTTAATGCACTTATTTCAGCACCAGGAGAGCTGGAGGGAGACTGTGTAAACACTCCTTTATCCGACATGCCATGCTAAACCCAAAGAGCCTGGAACCCATCAGGCCAAAATTAAAGATCTACATCTCAAACACAAACATTTAAATGGGCTGAACTCCAGAGATCAAAGTGAAAGGCCTCAGATTTCCTGCCGGCCCCCAGTGTGTCTGCCAAGCTGAGATATGTGGCGGTTTAGCAGCCAGTCAGGTTTGAATTGTGAGCAGCTTTCTACTCTACATATCTCTTTATCTCAGGTGTCTACGGTAACACTGTGGTCCATTTTCCAATGCTCTGAGTAATGTAGAAGGATTAATGTAAGCACACTCAGTTTATTTAGAAATATCAGTTACAAGTGTAACATACAGGAACAGAAGGACAAAATCTCCATAATTTGTCTCCATCTTAATCCGTTTGAAGGGCTGTGAGACAGATTTGAGCAAGAATCCTCTCTTTTTTTTGGCTTTTACTGTCAGATGCCTCCAACTAGTGAAAGTGAAGGGGAGGGGTGGAGGTGTTGAAGGCACCACTCCCCTCCTCCCAGGAGGGCTCCTCTGCCTTCACCACCAGCATCCACTGATCCAATGTGGCATTAGCCACTCTCCTGCCAACTGTGCAGCATTAACAGGGTCAACACACACACACGCAGCGTTTACCCAGACCCACTCATTCCCAGTGCACCGCCGGTGTGTTCAGACCAATTATGCCGGTGTCAGTCTTTGGTCCCTACGGCTGAGGTGACATTGCCAAAGAGGGAAAGCTGCCCGACCGCCTTAATGAGGCCTCATGGTGCCTTAGAGGTGTGTGTGCATGTGAGAGTGTGAGCGCATGTGCAGACGCATGCATATTGCTAGCAGTGCGGGTTCAGAATAATCCACCCTTCCATTAGGGTCTACCCTCCATATCTGCCCACCATCGCCTCTTGGGGTGCACTGTGGTCGGTGCCGACGCCCCACAATGTGACTCCAGCTAACAGATGTTAGCGCCAGTGAATAACTTGAGGCATCTGTCTTAGAAATGCAGACACATGTAGTACAAAGGAGATGGGATTAACCCAGTGGATAAGCGGATACAGTGTGAAATGATTAAGCCGTGCTGTGTTGGTGTTGCTCTGAGCAGCATGAAGTGGGTTTGAATTAGCTGTGGAAAAAAGAAAAAAATCCAAATCTCCATGTTTACAAAACCACCGGGTTTGGATTATGTGGTCACAGAGAGTTTATCAGATAGTAACAATAGCAGAGTTTTTTGTGTGTGTTTTTGTATTTCTTTTACTTCAAAAAGCATTTGTTGCATCCTTCGGACGCAGCTGGAGACCAGCATGATGCTAAAGTTTCCCTGCATCGAATAATGACCACGGTGTGGGGGTGCAAGCATCCCAGACTCTGGATCGCTGTCAGGCGCCTGGATATAGAAGCTCGCAGTCAGACTTTGCGATTCACTGCTATTTCACAGCTCTGCTGTTAGTTTTAAGGGGACCTGACAGGTGAAAGAGTCTCTGTGTTTCCCTGTCCATTCTCGTAACGCCAGAAGAAGGAGAGCAGAGTGTAAACACAATCTGCAAAGACAGGAAAGCTAAGATGAAGCAAGAGCACGAAGACTCTGATCGGGATTGATGAAAGCAAGGCTTTAATTGCTCCCCATAGAAAGGAGGTTAGCTTTTCCCCCCTTCTCTCCCTCTCTGATTCTCATAAATATGCAGCGCAGCAATAAGCCCAGATGAGCCCCAGGGCAGATTAGAGAGGACTACAGAGCGGGATCCTGGTTTGTTAGAGCGGTCCACAGATCCTTTGCATGTGTGTCTGCTCTGCACAGGCTCTGCGTGGCTTTCAGTTGTCTCAGCATACATTTAATCATTTCACCACAGACTCACCTCCAGCAGGCATTGGATGAGCTTTAGCTCAACACCACCCCTTACGTTGGGGTTGCTGTCATAGTTGAGCAGAGAGGGTAGAGAGGATGTGGTTTGTGGTGGATGCTCTGTGTGCGTGTCCAAAGTCAGAGTGGTACCCTGGAAAGAATGTGCATTTGATATAAACAATGTATGACGAACAGCACAATGTTCCATTTTATCACCATCTTCTGGTTCATCATCACAGGCTTTTGGCCACTGTTCTGAAACGCCTGCCCAAATCCATCAACATCCCTCAGACTGTCACCATCTGTTCTAGATTAAGATGCTTCTGGTGGGAGCTATTCGATTTCACTGCTCTTGCATCCCCTCCTTGTTCCACGTGTCAGATTTTACTGTAAACATTGTCGTACAAAAACCCAAATCCCAGAAGGGGGGTCGTTTCAAGCCAAGAGCAAACGGGCCGTTGCGCCGGTGTGGGCCGAACGTCTGGTTTAGCTCTTAACGTGCTGAGAAGGGGGCTCTGCTGTGCCATTTAGAGGCAAAGCTGGGGAGCCGTGTTCTCCAAAGCCTGCGCTCAGGCGGTGTGCAGTGTGGTGTTGTGATGCATGAATCCCTTGGCCAAGCCTGACACTAGCAAGCCTGTCTGAGCCTGTCTTCACCGAGTAGGAGGCCATAGACAGAGCCCGCATTGTTCCCCTAAAGTAACCCAAGCTCAGGGTAGCCTCTGCCCAAAGGGGGATATCAAGTTGTTCTCTCCCCACCAACACCACAATCCCAGCTTAAGCTCTGGGGCTTGACGAGGGAGCAGGGAGGCAGCTGACTGTTTGGACGACGGCACAGTTCAAATAAACAGCTCAAATCCTAACCAGCCTCCCCTGCACTAACCCTCCCTTGCCGAGTATTGCAGTCCCACAGTCATAGCTCATCACGGTGGAGCTTGCCAACAGCCCACAGCCAATTTGTGGTGTTATTCTGAAAAGCATGTTGATGTGGCTGCACTGAGGTTTCCTCACAGAGACGGCTGCAAGCGAGAGAAGAGGGTGAGAAACTCAGGCCTGGTCTAATCGCCCCGTTTCCCGCTTTGTGAGTGATGGCTACTTTAGCCGCCACACCAGCAGACCACACAGCCTTTCCAAGCTGAAGGGAAGAAGGGAGGCAAGTAAAAGTGAGCTGGAGAGGACAGGCCATTACCAGCTTTGTTTTCTGCCCCGGGTGTCCCGCTAATCTTACTGCAGTGAAACCTGAGCAAAGGGGTAATGAGACAGCCCTGGACACACACACACACACACCGCTGCTTCTGTAATGTCGGTGAAGGTTTAAGAACAGAAAACGCTACATGCAAATTGATACTTCGCCAGATTTTCCGACATTTGATCCTTGCATTCAGGCTATTACCCCTCTGGAATGAGTTTCTTCTGAATCGTTTTAACGCGGAGCGCTGGCTGCATTGAATCTGATCCCTACAAGCTGCTTCATTGTGCTGAGTAGACGTGTGCGGAACCAGTTGGAAGAGAGAAAGAGGCCCAGACTGATGACACTCTGGGGACAGATTTCTCTTTCCAGCGCAGTGAACTCACTGTGGTGTCAGTGTGTCAGCTCGAGCTGTCACTTCAGTTGTTCCCATTCTTTGCCTCCTGGTTCAGCAGATAGATGCGAGGGGCAGCGCCGCCGACCGGAAAAGAGGGCTTTTTTACAAAAGAAAGAGTGTCAACAATCTTTAAAGATAAAAGAAGTACACCATCATTTCAGTGGAGGCAGACGTACAACTCGCCCCCCCCTCCATGGGTTGGATTGGTATGTCCCAGTGGGCATAAATGACAAGCTGACGGGGCGTCATGGAAGCTGGGCCGATCCTCAACAGAACCAGGCTGGATGAGTTAGTGCAATACACGTTCCTCAGCCCGGGTGGCATCGGACCTGTTGACTCGTAGCGTTTCCTTTCTGTGAGTGTGTATGTGAGGGAAAGCAACAAACAGATGGGCGGGGGTGTTTACGATTGGGTGTGGGGTTAGTTTATGAGCATGTGACTATAATTGAGAATAAGCATGCCCGTGTTTGAAGTCTGGCGGCTCTGCAGATGATTGTCTGTTGTTTCACTGAGCTGCCAGAGTGACTGACAAGAAACATGTGTTGCAACGCCAGTCAGCGTGTTGTGAAATGTAGGAGTTGTGCTGACACATCCGGATTTTTGCTTCACTCCGCAAAGCCAGTTGCTGTTGGTAGTCTTATTTCTTTCTGTTCTGACAGATACGGTTTAATGACTTAAGAGTTGGTTCTTATGACATGACTGCTGATTGAAACTTGTGGATAAAACATTCATAAATGCAGCATATTGCCTGCTGAATCAATGAAGACTGCAGACTTTTGAACATTAGAAGATTGGTGTTCATGTTCTCAACTAATTATTTTGTGTTTTTTTGTGTATACTGGAAAATACAAGGAAAGTGATCATTTCACAGCATTCCAAATTTGTGTAAAGCTACTTTTATCATAAATTTCATATGGGTGAACACGACCGCTGCTGTTAATTCGAGGTGACATTTTCTAACCAACAACATGAAAAACGGTGTCTAAATCGGTGTTGGTGAAGTAAAATATGCATGGTAACTTTCTCATGGCTTTTGCACTTACAGTATCCCTCAGGAGCAATGTGTGTCTAAAAAAAAAAAAACCTGCCGCCTTCGCCTTTTCACTCCTCACCAGTAAAGATGTTAGACCTTGTGAGAAGCCCATCAGCTGGCTTGCGTACATGTGACATGTTTGAGGTCAATTGGTCTGGTTTGTTCTACACCTGCCTTGTCTTTCAGTGTAGCTTTACACCGCTGTGACAGTGTTTGTGTTCTGGCCAATTGCTCGTCCTGGATGGACCTCACACATTACACGGAGCTGTTATTTCAAAGCCTCTGTGAGTCTGGGCATGACAGCCAAACCTGCAGAGAATCTGTCAGCCGCCAGCCTGAAGTGTCCCCCTGAGGCCTGCCCAGCGCAGACTCCTGACTAGAGAAGTCCCACCAGCTTTCCACCCACCCTAAGTGATGGTCACCTGTGCCAGGATGCCCGTCATCGAGTCCCTGACCCGGCTCGTCTCGCATTACGTTCCCTCCAGCCTGACCTCACACCCTCGGGGGATATATAAAGATTTGTGCTCAAAAGGAGAGCTAGAAATGGGACACCCTGTTGCCACTGATCCCACCGCTACATCCTCATGTGCACATAAAGATTCTGGTGGAGTGGGGGGGGGGGGGGGTGGCTTTAGTGGAAGGTGAGCAAACATTCAGGCCCCATGAGCATGTCGGAGGCAGGGAGATTTTCCACATGTTGTTGGGGTGAGAAGTGAGCAGTGAAAGCGAGACACAGATATGGTTAAGAGCCATTACACGAACAGCTGTAATCAGAGCTACTGTGGGTGGAATAATATGCTCACTGCAGCTCTCTCGGTAAATGGCTTCTTTATGACCTGAGAGAGAAGAGACAGAACGCATTCCCTCTATGCGTGCAGCACAGATGGATACAAGCAAAGGTAGGAGGTCTGCCACTCACGTACTTTCCTCCCGTTTGCCTCTTTCTCTCGCGGGCACAAACATGGTTAAGTTCTCGTCCTTTGTGGTCTGAAGGCTGCTCGTCTGTGGCTTTGCATTTGTCAGGGGAGCTCAGAATTTCAGGTGGCACTCTGTGTCCAATAAAGCGCTCGTTTCACGGAGAAACAGTCAGACAGACTTTCTGCCTTATCTACGAGCTAGCCAATGACATCACTGCTTTTTCCACACTGTTCATACTTGCATATGCATTTGCTTTGGCTTCCCAACTCGTTATACAAAATTCATAAACTGAATTAAATATAGATGTTCAGATAGACGGCTTAAGCACTCCAGCCTTTGGCTCGTCCTGCTTTGGCCCCAAGCTCCGTCACAGCTTGTTAAAGCAGCAGTTTGTGTTACCCTCGGGTGGTATCAGCACGCTGTGGGATTCTCGCTGAAAAACTACACATGTCACGCTCTCACTGCCAGAATAGTTACCCTGCTCACCCAGCCCCCCTCACCCATACCATCAACTTTATTTCTATGTAGCTTTCCCTGTAGCAGCCACCCTGGATGCCACTAATAAAGCAGCTCCAGTCCAACACTCTGCACATGGTGGGATGTCCAGGCCACGTAACCCGGCACCCCTCTTGGCTCAAGCTTTGGACAGCCGTTGACAAGATAGAGAGGTTTGGGGACACGGCAGGGGAGTGTGCATTATCTCCAGCCCCCGGTGCCCTTAAACCCCCCACCTGGGGGGGGTACAGCAGGCATGCCTGTGGCCTGAACTCTGTGCTGAGAAGTTCTCCGACACTCTGGAGACACAGATAGGTATCACTGTAGGTGGTTTTGCCGGTCTCGGAGCAGCTAATGTTCTTAAAGTCTTGAGAATTGAAGGAGGGAGGGATAAGGAGCTAATAGACGGGATATCCTCGGGAGGCTTTGCCTATGAGATCAGGGATAAAGCTTCTCCTGGTAAATTTACTGCCACGGGATTGCAGCTCCTTTGTGAGCCGATATCATGAGTGCAAAGTGTTAGACTGACCTTGTGCGTGCGTTGATTGACATCAACACAATCATGTCTACGGGTGTAAAACTCTCATCTACCAAGGTCTTGAGCTGAAGAAACAATAACGCGTGAAGTAGTCATGGAGGCATCCTGCTTAGCATCCATTTTCAGGGAATTGTAGCATTTCAAAACATGCAACGATGCCACAAATGATGCAAACGTTAATACAAAGCGTTCCACTGAGAAAAACAGATGACTGTGTAGGTGAATATTCAGTGGTCACAAGTCTGTGCCTCCATTACAGTTCGTCTGTGGCTAATAAGCTGGTCAAGTCTCTGAAAACAGACACAAAAGAAGGAAAAGGCTCTAGTGTGTATTGTCTTGAAGGCTTAGACAGAAACCGGCAGCCTGCTGTTGATTGTTTTCTTGTGTGTGGGAGGGAGATCTGTTAAAGATGTCTGCCATTAATGCGACTGCAGGCTTCATTAAGAACAATAAACAGAGCACAGTCCCTCAACAAGGAGCTCTTGGGGAACATATGGTGTGTAAACCTCTCTAGAGGTCAGACAACTGTCAACACTTGCTGCTTAATTACAACTCTAATTTTGTTGTCAAACAAAATCTGTAAAAGGAAGCAAGCTTTCCAGGGGAGCAGGTTTTGTGGGGCTGTCTTTTCCTGTTGCTGCAGAAACTAAATGGTTTCCATTTTAAGGCCAGGGGCAAAATTATCTTTAGAAACATTCTGCAAAACTGGAGAATGTTTTTCTTTAAGGCAGGTTTTATTCCAGCAGTTACTAAAAGCTGGGCCCGGCACAGAGGGAGAACCTGATTGTAATTACTGTTTACTGTTACATACCAATGCAGGATGGAATTTTCAATGTGGGCCATGAATTTTTATTCAGTGCGCTGAGTACTTAAATTGATTCAGCTTGAGCAAACAACCTGTCTCCCTCTGTTTACTTCTCACTTTTCTGAGAAGAAGCAGTATGATGTGTGCGGAAGAAAGAGTGAAGGCTGATGTTGCCTCCCCCCAACACAGCCATCATTGTTTATTTCTTTAAATCCTGCCTAACAAGCTCTGCACAAAATTTTCAGGTCCTCATGATTCATCGGCATCACGCTGTGGTTTGGTTAAAGCTGTTGCCTCTGCAGGAGCCGTGTGATGCATGAGGGGTTTTAGCACGATTCTGCTTACAGTCACAAAAGAGGAGGTGGACGGCCAGCACCAGACAGAGATGGAGGACACGGTGTTATGGCTGACAGTGAATGAGAGTGTCTTGGAAAGTCTCTTGCAGCTGTGACAGACAGCTCTGGGTTCTGGAGTTGTCAGCATACTCCTTTCAAGGGCTGCTTTGTTCGCTTCACAATTTCCGGCCACTGATAAAGTGCTGAGAACCAATGAGCGACATGTTCCCAGGGTAAATAAAGTTCCAGAGTGTTAGATTCGCAAACTATTTGCACTTGACACAGACATTAACAGCTCTTAGAGGAATGTTTGGGCAGCTATTTGATGGGTTGTTCCTGGAAGGATAACAAGTCATTATCACGCAGCTTGATCGTCTAGTCGGGCTTTCAGCTCATCCGTCTGTGACCATACATGTACAAAATAATGTCTCCATATGAGCTTCCATATGATTGTACCCTTAGTGCCCAACCACCAGATCTTCATAGTGGGCGGGACAGACCTGTGTCATCGTCTGGAAAGCATAATGAGGAACAGGCTGTTCTACATGGCCATTGTGACCACGGAAAGCTCAGGGTACACCTCTACCCTCCACACAGGAGCCACAAGACAAGCAGCTGAGCCCCGATGGCTCAGCTGCAGGTTGTTGGGTTTGTCTCATTGGAGTTATGCGACACCTGCTTGGTTGAAATCCCACAAATGAGTGTTAGGGTGTAGAATGATTCAAGCGGCTATTTTGAGGTGGAAGAGACGGAAGGAGTGACGGCAAGGAGGGGAGGGGAGGCATGTTGCAGAGGTCTCTGCAGCCATCAATTTGTCAGAATGTTTCCAGACTCGGTGTAGGCTGTCACAACCCTACGCAGCTTGTGTCTGAGCTGGTCACTGATGAGTTTTTCAGAGGCGCTGGTGCCAGCATGCCCAGTCCTATTTCAGAAGATGACATCATTGGAACCCGTCTGTCCATCATTGATGAAGGGTGGGCTGCCTCCTGTGACAACACCGACATACAGTCCCCTGGATGAATGTATGTGCTGCCAACATGGCCGAACATCGCGTTCCCCAGACCTGCTGCAGCTCGCTTTGCTTAGCATGCCATCCTTCTGCTGGGAGTAGAGGCTGCTGCAATTTGACTCATTTGTCTCTCACATGTCTCCCTCAGTCCAAATACCTTGCTGATGAGAAGCCATAAACCAACAAACACATAGGCCAATTAACCCTGAGGGCTTAATCAGGAACAGATTAAGAGACGCAAAGAGTAAATAAAGCTGTGCTGCTGATGAGTTATAGGACACTTAAAAACAAAGGTGAGATAAAAAAAAACTAATGGAAAGGGGCCGGCTTACCAATTAACTTCTCAGTTATCTAACTTTCAGCCCTCGACCACAAAGTAACGGTGCAAGTGACTTGCGACCCCCCACTATAAATGTATATAAACATTGTGCTCAACTGCGCATGCACTATAGGCGTATCCAAACACGGGCATGGTGACAACACAAAATAACACAACAGCCATAATATTATTTTACAATAATTTACTGATCACTTTAATTTGAACTAATAAAATGGATGTGCAATATGCTTGGAGCACAGCAAGTCCAGTCTTGATTTAATGTTGGAAACCGCTACTCGGAGATCATCCTCCACATTCAATTGCAATCTGTATTTATTTTTGAGGTACATCAGTGCTGAGGAAGAGCCGTTCCCTCTTGATTTTTTTGCTTGGTTAGATTTTAATTTAGCCACTAGTTTTTATCTTGTGTTACAATCATGGCTAAAATATTACATTTTTTAATCATCATTACATTTTTATTTTATTTCTTGAAATCAAATTGCGACCCCCCCGCTCTCTGGCTCACGACCCCCCCTGTGGGTCCAGACCCCCACTTTGGGAATCACTGATCTAACGTACGGTACAGCGTTAGATACTTTATGGGTTTTGTACTTTTCTTTTTCTTTTTTTTAGCAACATACAACACGTCCTGTTTTACATCATCACATTACCATAGCACGTCTAATCAAAGGCAGCTTTAGCCATGCTGGAGATGGAGATCAGATGTGTAGGGCTGTGCTGCTAATGCATTGTGAACTGTAGGACACCGCTCACTCTCAGCTAATGACTTATCCCCCTCTGTTCCCCTCTGGTTCCCCTGACATCCACCCATAATGAAAGGCTTTGCAACACGCACATTCACCCAGCTGACCCTTGCAAAGCCGTCCTGTCCTCCCTTTACTTCTTAAATCCAGCTTTTGCCTCCCCAGCTAACCCACACACACACACCCACAGACCTCATTCTCGCCTCTACACTCGACCGAGCAAGGCGTGCTAGTTAGAAACTACAGGACTACCGAAACGCTGCGAAACAGCAGGGCTGTACATTTTGAGAATCCCAAATGGGAATTGCACTTATTTGTTTTTAGGGATGAAGAAGACTGACAAATGAACCCTTGTGGGAGGGAGGCAGGCGCATTCTCCTCTCTTCTTCTTTCCCACTCTTTGTGGCCCTGGAGTATTCATTATGACCAGAATAGACAACTCCTTTTTCATGTGTTAGCACATTTTCAAAACAAGCCGTGGACCTCTGGGACCTCGAGGTGCAGCAGGAGACCAGGGAACTGGGAATTTTTGGTCTCCCCATCTGCTGCGGTAAACTTATTTGCCAGCAGCAGTCTCTCTTGACCGCTAATAGCATTTGTAAGTGGAGAAGATTGCCATGGATTAGAGAGGCGGATATAAGGGCTGATGGGCTTTGTCGTTTGTTGATGCATATGAGGGTAGAACAGATGTGTTTACGGGAAGACGCAGAAAAGATTAGATTTACTTTCTGTTTGAAGCTTGTTATCTCCTCAAGATACCTGTCTGTGTTGGGAAGGGGATATTCTTGTTTTGCTTACTCCAAAACAACTTAACTGAAACTTCTGAAAAAAGGCTTTAACCGGGCAAAGTGTGTCTGGACATAGACATGATGCACCAGCAGAGCTGCTGCTCCCCAACACAGAAAATGAACCAGTTGTTTTTGTAGATATTGATTGGGCTCTTGCACAATAATTGACCTCTTCTGACCCTTAACTATAAGACTGCATGTACCCAAGGCTGATAACACCTCACTTAGAATTTTAATCCTAATGATGGATGCTGGCTCAGCCTGCTCTCAGTGGAGTTGGTCTGAGGGGAGCGGTTTGTAAGGGAGATGGATCCCCATGCGACAGGTGGCTGCTTTGCAGAGCAGCCTGTCGTCTCCACCCTGGGGAGCTGTGCCCATCTACACCTTTTTGGCAGGTAAAGGATTTACATGGCTTCACGAAGGAGGAGCCATCGCCATGCCCCCATGAGGCCCCTGGAGCGTTAATTACAGTTTATGTATGCGCTGTCATCCCCCACGAGCCCCTGCACCTCTGGAGCCGACTGCTGATGTCTGAGCACAAAGTCCCTGCAGAGAAATACCCTGGATAGACCTTATTATCCATTGTTCTGCGTGAATTCAACACAGTAAAGGGCTAATTACACATTCTTTGGATTATATATGGAGTAATGTATAAAATATATCCTCACCTCATCTGATGGGCATTATCCTACATGCAACACTGAATTTTTTTATGACTGTTCTTTTCCTCTGCCTTCCTTTTTACGACCGGATACCACCATTACCATCACACTAGAACAGTAATGATTTAAAAAGAAAAAGTGATTTGTTGTTATTATTAATGATTATACCAACTGTGCAGGAACGTAAATGAGAGAAAATCCAATGGTAACCTGACCTACTCTAGTATTAGTATGCACGCTGTCACAATATGCCTGTGATGCAAAAGACACACTGACAGGTTAATGGATTTTATTTTAATCCACTGACATCCCATTGAAGTTTCTTGTGCACATAGCCGCCTCACTTCATCTGTAATTTTCCCGCTTGAACTGTTTTTACCTATAGGACAAAGCAGCGACTCGATTGTGGTCACATTTGACTATTTTAGGTGGAATGCTACTGGAAGAACATTTTCTCACCTTGTCCCACCTCATTGTCTTCTGTTGCAGTTCATGATTTTGGGATCAATGTGCTCTCCACCAATGGCAGCCAGGAGCCTCACGGCCCAGGCCTCCTTAAGGTGTCTGGCCTAGAGCGGAGTCAGGAAAGGAGCGAGGACAGTTGCAAAGACCCCCAGCCTCCTGCATCTGGCACCCCAAGGCCGCCGTTGGCCCCCCAAACCCTCACTCTGCCTCAGCCCCAGCTGCCTGGCCCCCAGGCCTCGTCTCCTCTGCAAACCCAAACAAACGGCCCAGCCCAGGCTCCAGCTTCGACCCGATTGATCCCACATACAGAGGCTCTACCCAGGCCTCAGACACCCGCAGCCCTGCCTCTTGCTCAGGGCCGAGAGCTTTTGCCAACCCCCCCCCCCCCGCCCCCGCATCAGCCTGAACAGCTGTCCCACCCCAGGCCTCAGCCCACTCAGAGCCTGCACCCGCACCCGCCGTCTCCCGCCCTCCCACCCCACACCCCTCACCAACAGCACCCGAATCAGACCGGGCCTCACCGGCCCCCATCACGCTGCCACCCCCGGCCCCTCTCAGCCTACAACAGCCTCAATCTCAACGGTCACAGGTAAGTACAGTACAGAAAATCTCCCGTCCTTCACTGTTCTGAATCATGCCCACTTTTGTCTGACACACTCCTCTGACACTCGAATGACTCTTGAGCTTGAAGTGCGCGTAATGCTCGATCACTATGTAAATTGCCATCACACAGAGCTTTAAGTTCTTAAGCCAGGAAGTGGCACTGATTATTAACAGTGGAAAAAGCAGGTCACACCGCATCCTGAGAGCCTCTGATTTATTAACAACTCACACTGTTGATGAGGCTGAATATTCCAGCCAGGTTAGAAAACACCTAAATCAGCTCCATTTTACTATTTTTATGGCTCATATCCACCCTGAGAAAAATGACAGAGTCCTTGATTTTTCCAACGCTATGAAGAACTCCCAGTGGAGCTACACTTTACAAATTCAAAAAGACCACAAGTCATTTTTCCATTTGCTGGAATGTCGACGTTGGTCCTGAATCATTTTGGAAGCAGTAATGCCTGTAAGTCTCTTCATAATATGAGACGGGAAGATGGCTTCTTCAGAGCCCACTCAGTCCCATCAACAGCTTTGCCTCACAGGCTCTCAGGACTTGGCTTCGCCTGCCTCTCCCTGTGCCAGTCCTACCCGCCTGCCAGCGCACCAACATGGCCTGGCACCCACTGTGAATAATCACGGCCGGGGCCCACAGCGAAGAGCGAGCGCTGCAAATGAGCTTTTAGGCTTAAGCAAGGAACTGTGGAGACGCAGGCTCTGTAGCCACCCCTGGGGAAACCCACACACCACAATAGGCCGTTTGCTAACACATGCACACACACTTTCTTCTTTCTATCCGCTCATCCCACTTCCAAAGCACATGTCCACTACCTGGCTCTGGAGGAAGTGCCTCAACAGAGGCTGCTCAAAGACAGATGCTCGGTCTGTTCGGTTTGCCAGCAGTGATTTATTTGCATCCACGGGGGTTGCCAATGGGGTGTTTTTGCAGATCGTTTTTGCCCTGGATGCTGCGAAGCACAAGAGTGAGGCAGGAAGGCGTTTGCAAATGGAAGACAGTTGAAGTGTGAAAACATTGCGCTGGGAATTGATGTTGGAACAGATGGCAGTGAGGGGATGTGCAGGAACAAGTGTTAATTTTGTCTGATCACGCCTGGCTTAACCTGGCACCTTTCTCTTCTCTATCTTCCCAGCAGCAGCAGGAGCAGCACCCCAGGCGCTAAGCTCCACGGGCCCTCTGCTCCCTCCTTGCACCTTCCCCACCACCCGCCTGCTCCTCCGCTGGCGGCAGCCTCTACCTTCCCCCTGCCTCTGGCCGCTAACCAGAGCACCCCCCACAGCTTCCCCTCTGCCTTGCAGTCCTCGCCTCACCCACATCACCCCAATATGTTTGCGCCTCCAGCGGCATTGCCTCCACCACCACCACTGACGTCTAACTCCCTGCCAGTACCCGGACATCCTGCTGCTGGGAGTGCATACTCAGGTACACCACCGGCTGCCTGCAAACGCACAAGTAGTGGGGTAGAGTACTGCTCATTTAAAATCCAAACAAACAGAAAGCTCTCTCCGATTTTAGTTATTGCGTCATGTTTCCAGGATGTAGGCGACACATGAGTGGTAGCCCGAGAATAATTCCAGAGCGGTCTTTGAATTGAAAGCATGTGATGTGCAGAGACAGATGCACAGGCAGAATGTTACAGTTGTAATTATTTAAAGAAACAAGTAGCTGCATCCAAGATTGTCTGCATGCACTCCATGCCTCTTGTGTTGTGTGTTTATAGTCCTGCAGACAGTTCAGGTTCTGACTCTGTCACTCTGTCTGTCATGCTGTGATTGATCAACTGCCTACTCACCAGTAATGTCCGACAGCACGTTGGACTTCATTGCAAAAGGGATTTCAGGCGTGGCATATTTCCATACGCTGCTGTCTGGCTAAATGTCAGGGTCAGTGTGTGTTTGTGTTTAGCAATTTTCCCAGAACTTCCATTTCACCTGGAACGATCCTCATGAGCAAGAAATCAATTTCTTCAATGCAGATAGAGCGAGCTGGATTTTGTTCAAAAGAAACTAATGAAATTTTTATGAGGAGCAAATTCCACCCACACTCCCAGCCCAATAAAGTGAGAAATGAATGCACAAAATATGATAGTCAGTCATTGTGGAATAGGAAGGGTGAGGTTACTCTGATGGATAAACAGTGTCTCATAGCTGTTTTCCTTGAATTTAGGAGGAAAAGGGAAAGATTACCTGAAACCATTTCTGTTTCCATTCACTGTATAAAGATTATTGGAACAAATGAGCTGTAGTGTATAAAATCATAGCATTTGACAAGTCCATCACTTAAACTTTAACCAGCTTAGAGTCAAAATTCAATTTTACTTGGGTGTTAAATGGAGGTGATAAACCACAGAAAGATTAATCTTCAAATAAAAAGAAAAAAAAAACTAAATTGGTCATTCTACTTTAAGTCAGTGTTTCTGTGTATTCATACCCAATTTCCTAACCGTCAACTCTTTTTTTACTGCTTGTCTCCAGAACAAGACCTTCTTCGTCAGGAGCTCAACACCCGTTTCCTGGCCTCACAGAGCGCGGACCGCGGTGCCTCACTTGGCCCCCCGCCTTACCTGCGCACCGAGTTCCACCAGCACCAACATCAGCACCAGCACCAGCACCAACACACCCACCAGCACACTCACCAGCACACCTTCACGCCCTTCCCCCACGCCATCATGCCCACCCCAGCACCGCCCATGGTGCGTACCCCTGCCAGAAATGTGAGGATAAGTAGAACACACCTATGTTTGGGTGGAGAGGGTCAGTTCTCCATCTGCTGAGAGTTTTTGCGCTCATATTCTAATAATGGCTTTTACACAGGCGTGGGTGGGCATGGCGCTGGAAGTGCTTTTACTTTGTGGTTGTGAGAGCAAAAACTTCGGCACAATCTGGACATGTGTGAGAGCAGCAGGCTGTGGGGACCTGTGGCTTTTTGTGGCGGCTTTTCAATGATGACCATGTGTGTCCTTCCACACCACAGCAGGGCCTTTATCCTCCAAGAAAGCCTTTCTAGTGTTTTCTCTGGCGTGCTTTAAAGCTCCATACTTGAATGCTGTTATTTTCTAAATTGGCAATAACTTGCCCAAAGCATGTTAACTTCAGAGCCAGCTTTCAGAACATAATACTCTTAATTCATTCTGAATTTAATGACATCATTTGGTCCCGTTTGGGGTTTTCATTACTGGCAAATGCGTTGCATTAAAAAGGCCCGCTGTCTGTTGCGAGCGACCACAGGCGATGGGTGCCTCGACCTAAAACTCACATAAACACGCACACATTCATAACTGCCTGGCCCACAGAGCATTCGCTTGGCTCTGATGATACCTCAAAGGCATCGTGGCGAGGCCTCTGACAGCTAATGAGGCCATAAAAAGGCTCTTTATGGCTGCAGTGTTTAGTCTTGACTGCGGAAATGTTCGCCCAGTGCCTGCAACCAAATGAAAGCCAGCCCACACGAGTTTACAAGGTCTTCACTTGATCACAAAAAGGTAGAATATAAACAGGCTGGCTGTAGGAGCGGGGGAGCGACGATCTCATTTACGATCTTCAATCTTGATCTGTGTGCATGTTTGTACTTCTGAAAGGCACTTTGTGATGCGTTTTGTACTGGCTTTCCATGAGAGATGCCAGATCTGAGCCCTGTGACGGTGTCCGGGCAGGTTTTCCTCTCTCTAAGCCTCTGTACTTAGCTCTCTTTCATTTCTCCTACAGTTTGAGAAATACCCAACAAAAGTTGACCCCTTCTACAGACACAGTGTGAGTTTCCCTACTGCTTACTCTATAGCTGTGGAGCGGCTTGCTTTGCCACCATGCAACTTCTCCCCATGTTTCTGTCTGTGCGTGTTCATGTGCATGTGATACATTCCACACAATCACTCATCTGCTTCTTAATGGTTAAGCTGTGCCATTTCATCCCTAAGCCCCAGCTAATGTTGTGATTAGTGAAACAATCACAACATTAGCTGCATGTGCACACTTTGCTCGACAGTTTAAAATGTCTAAACCTCTACTGAAAAATACATTACATCACAGGGGAGACTGCTTCACCGCAGGAATCGAATTCTTCACTTCTATTAACTAACAAAATGTGGTTCCCACCTCGTTTTTGGAAGCAGAAACTTTTCTTGTCAGCTGTTTAATGGTTCACCTGGGAAGTTTCTGACATAAACACAGAGTCTGCCTCTGCTTTCAGTTTTAGTTTTCCCCAATGTTCTCTGAGCATCCCTAACCTGGAGTTGATCACCACAGGGACGCTCTAGAAAAACATTTTCCTCTGTTGTTCTTGGTTGCGCGACATTGTGGGAGAAAGGGCAGCTAATTCTCTAAACTGTAAGACCCTCACAGCTGAAAAGAAGATTTTGATATAAAAAAAAAATCATGGAGGTTGACCCTTGTTCAAATAGATGTCAGACTGTTTTAAATCTTTTATGATTTAACACGTCTGTTTTTATGGCGGCAGCAGAAATACTAAAAGTTTCCCTTTTAATCAGCCAGTGAATATCTCAAACATTTAGTTCAAAATCCGGCTGCAGCTTCCATGTTTTTCCTTTTTTTCTAAGCTTGGCCTATATGACTTACAAAACAGTTATAGTAAGTGGTAGATTACATATGTTTCTGCTGGGGTTGGAGGTGTTTTTTTTTCGCACAAAAAGAACTCTGCTTTCCATATCAAAGAGTATTTTTCCTTTTTAAAAATCCAGTGGGACGAAGCAGGATATCTTTTTGCAAACAAGCAGTTTAAGATATGTGTAGGCAATCATTTGTAGCATTTTACATTTAAGCACTCCTGGAAAGATCCGATTAAATGTTGGAATGCCAGAGTCTGCCGCTACGACCCATTTGCTCCATCTACACTGCCTCATAAAGCTGGTATTACAAATCTTGCCCACAAACTGAATAACTTGCACTTCTCTATCTTTTTTTCGGTAGCTCTTCCATTCTTACCCGCCAGCCATGTCTGGACTTCCCCCAGTCATCCCCCCTACTGGACCCTTCAGCTCACTTCAGGGAGCCTTCCAGCCCAAGGTAGAGAGAGCCATCAACACGCCAGCGCACATCTGCTGAGAGACAAAGAGAAAACAGGGGTTTTAATTCATGTCTGCTACTCTCTAGACCTCTAACCCACTGGATGTGTCCACCAGACCAGGAGCTGTCCCGCACACATTCTTACAGAAAGACCCCAGGGTAAGACGATGCATAGCCACACGGTCCAACATAGACTTACTAAATTAATGTTTTTAACTCTGATCAGAGTGGCTGTAAAGATTTCATGTGCAGTTTGGAGTCAGAATCCACACACTAAGAGCCCTGAGCAAATTAATACTAAAACCTTTATTTTAAAATGAAAATTTCAAAATTTTAATTGGCTTCATAACTGATTGCACACAGGGCTAATCAATGATAAATTGGAGGTGATGTAATTGACGGAAAAATAACAAAACCTCTGCTTTTGTCCCCTCCCCCCTCCTTCCTGTAGCTAACAGATCCATTTCGACCCATTCTTAGGGTGAGTGCTCTCACTCTCGTGCATTTCATCACACACAATAACGGCTAAGATACCTAAAGGGGTTTGTGCTAATGGAACTGTTTTTCTTTAATCAAATGGAGCGATACACTTTAAGGCTGAGTGTACCAGTTTATGAAAATATTCTTTTTACACAGCAGAGCAGAACCTGCATTAGGAAATGCTGTTATCACACAGATTTGCTTCACTGATTAAGACTCTTTTGGAGCATTTCAATGAGAGGAATATGATTGTTTAGTAGGATCAAAAATAATTTAGATTCATGCTTTAGCTCCATATCCATAAAATCCATACCTAATATACCTGACTAATGTGTAAATATAGTGACTCACATATTAGACCTTTAAAGTGTTCAATACAAAAATTATATCTTTTTTTTTTTTTTTCATTTCCAATTGCTGGTCCCAAAAAGCTGATTTACTGTTAAACATAGAAGCTGAATGAAAAACGTATTACTGAACATGTACTCTTTTGAAATCCTTTGCAGTTTTACATAAACATTTTTATCGTTACATCGTTACGCATTCTTTCACGGAGTGTTGAATCCCTTCCTATTTTTACATCTTACGGACTCCGAGACGCCTCATTGAAACCCAGTGTGCTTGGTGATTCTGCAGACCTTTTGGCTGTAAATCTAATCACTGGTCAGAGGTTTCATCCGGTTGTTTGTTTTAAGCATTGCAAAAGAGTCTTTTCTCGTCCTCGTTCAAGCTCTCTGAAATGTGTTCATGCTATCAATTTCAAAACAAGCCTGTATTTTTCCAGACATTCCTCTTTACAAATCACAGTTTTACATTTTAGAAACAAGGCTGTGAATTGATGTTCTTCACAGGTTTTTTTCCCTCTGGTTACAGAAACCTGGGAAATGGTGTGCCATGCATGTCCACATCGCCTGGCAGATATACCATCACCAGCAAAAAGTAAAGGTGAGGATTCATCGGACCCCGTGTCACTGTTACTCTTTCTATATTACAACCATGTCTCTTGATTCATTTTTAATTATAAAAAAAAAGAATACCATTGACATTTTATACTGTTGCTCAAACACAGCAAATTCAAGCTTTGAGTGCATTATCAATCTCACGAAATACACACAGCCGCCGCCATGCTCCTGTGTTGGGCTAAAATAAATCAACACCATTGAAACCTACTACCATGGCTTGGCTGTGATGCTGCATAGAGAGGTTTTACATGCGTTTCTTTGTCGATCTGGCGTCTTCCAGCAGCAGATGCAGGTCGACCCTCACAAGCTAGACTTCGGCCTCAAGCCCGAGTTTCTGAGTCGACCTCCGGGCCCCAGCCTCTTTGGCGCCATCCACCACCCCAGCGACTTGGCACGGCCTGCCACACTCTTCTCCGCAGCAGGTGAGCAGATCCATGATGAACTGTTGTGTTGTCACCTGCAGACAAAATGGAATGTATTTTCTTTTGTGTATGCTGTGCTTTTCTACCAGATTTAATTAAATTCAGCCCTGTCATTTTGTGCAGCCTTGATACAGGTAAAGACTAATGTCAGAGTTCAGATGATGACCTTCAGCAGCATCTGTGTAATGCATTTTGCTTTATTCAGAATATTGCATAATTTACAAACAGGGGATTATGTTGTAAATGCCTAATACACCAACACCGAGGTTTACTCTGTTTATAGTTGCTGCAATGTCCTTCTATAATCATATGAATTATGTTTATTTCAGCTTGTTATGTATAATGTGTTATTAACTGTCAGCCTTGACTGTTAAACTCTTTTCACCAGATTAAATCCCCCTCTTGTGGTTTTTACCTCCACAGGTCCCACACACCCCACAGCTGCTCCATTTGGCCATCCACCCCACCATCCTGGAAACTTCCTCGCCCCTGCTTCACATTTAGGTAAGAAAGTTTCAGTTAGGTTTGTGTAAATTCTATCTAAATAAAAGGTGACAAACTACTACTACTACTTTGATAAGAGAAGAGAAAAACTAATCTAGTTATGCTCTGGCAAAAGAAGCCTTGTCTGAATTATTAAGCACCTTATCCTTATCGTCCAGACACATCAGATTTGGTGATGTAGTCTCTAGTCCCTGAGGCCTCCGTCCTGTCAGATGTTTACCTGCTTAAACACACCTGATTTACATTAAATAAATCTCTTAAAAAGTAGTTAAATTCTTCACAAGTCTACTAATTATGCAGTGAATTTAATCAGGTGCGTTTAAGACAGGAAACATCTAAAACATTAAACTGTAAACCTCAGATCACGCAGACATTTGTGGCTTGATGACTAAAACTGGACAGTGGAGAGCTTCCTTTAGTTTCAGGAAACCTTAATTTAGAGATTGCATGTACTGTAAATTGTTTTGTGTCATTCTTCAGAGCCTTTCAGTAGGCCTTCATCCTTTGGTGGCCTGGGGTCTCTCAGTTCATCAGCATTTGGCGGACTGGGAAATCCAGCACTAAGTGAGTTTAAGCCTCATGAAGAATACTGTTGGTTACTATACTATCCCAAACATTCAGCTTGATTGACATAACCCATGAATACATAATATTCATAATGTCCTCATGTTAATGAGCATTGTAAAGTTATCATTCTTTTATCTGTTTATTCTGAAACAGACACAGAGAAAATAGTTGAGATATGCATTTAACTTGCGTCCTGTTGTGTTTTTGCCACGTGTTGAATCCCTAACAGCGGCCAACTCAGTGTTTGGCCATAAAGATGGTCCCAACGCACAGCCACACTTCAACAGTAACAGTGGCCACCAGGAGCCATGGAACCGCCTGCACCGCACACCGCCCTCCTTCCCCACGCCGCCGCCCTGGCTGAAACCTGGAGACTCTGAGAGGAGTACGTCAGTCAGCTCGCACGAGAGGGACCGAGATTCAGACAAACGGGACTCAATGGGCAGCAAAGACGACAAAGACCGGTGAGTGTTATTCAATCTTTCAAAAACATTAAGCTGGAGATTGAGTTCATTTCTGGATTTGGTGTGACAGGATTTGAGTTTACTGTTTCAAACAGAATATATTTTTCCATTAGAACAAAGGCTTAGTACAAATACTTGATGTTGAGGACTTGTCTTTGTGCTTTTAGGGACTCTGTAGAAAAGCGCCATTCGAGCCATCCCTCCCCAGTTCCTGTCAACCCCATCAACCTCCTTGGTCACAACCGTCCCCCTGAGCACCACAGGAACCACCTCCCTCCTGCCTCTGGAGAGCCTCAACGGGACAAGGAGAACAAGGCCAAAGACAGGGAGAGGGAGCACACAGATTCCTGGAAAGACGGCGGCACAGATGACCATAAGCTCAAAGAAAACCAGCACAGTGACAAGGACACGCCTGTTATCCACGATGGCCGAATGTCTGAGGACAAAGTTTCCAACAGGGGAACGACATCGCCTTACGTCCGGCAGACCAGTCTGGAGCGTCCCAACAGTGGCCTGAGCAGAGAGATCCTTGAAAAGAAGGTGGAGCCTTCTTATGATCACCAGAAGAAGAACAATGACATTAAAGTGAAAGAAGAGAGGAAGGAGGAGCAGGACGCAGTCACAGAGAGGGCGAGTGAGCACCCCTCACAAGCATCCTCCACACCAAGTCTTCACCCTCCCTCCTCCATTCCCATGCACATGGGCATGGCTGGTGTCCATCCCATCAACAGCATCAACAGTCTGGAGAGAACTCGTGTTGTGGCCCCCTTTATGGGCATCAGTCCTATCCCAGGAGCTGAGAGATTCCCCTACCCTGCCTTTCACTGGGACCCAATGAGGGACCCTTACAGGGGCCTGGACATTCACAGACGGGACCCCTTGGCCAGAGACCTGCTGCTGAGGAATGATCCTCTGCACCGCTTGGCTGCACCACGCCTCTATGAGGCAGAGCGCTCCTACAGGGACCGGGAACCTCATGACTTTAATCGGGACCATTCCCACGCCCTTGCCCTGGAGCAGAGGCGGGAACACGAGCGTGCTCAGCTGGAAGAGCGCGACCGCCTCAACATGCTTAGAGAGGATTATGAGCATGGGCGTCTTCAACCCCCAATGCACCATCCCGCCCTTGACGGACACCTCCCCCACCATGCCCCAGCCCTTATGGCCCCTGGACTTCCAGGTATGCACTACTCCAGGGTGAGCCCGTCTGCCGCCGCAGCAGCTGCGGCCGCCGCAGCCGCCGCCGCCCACCAGAACAGTATCCTGAACAAAACACCACCCACTGCATCATTGAGTGCCCCGCCCCCTCTCATCCCCACACTGGGCACCCGGCCCGGCTCACCCAGACGGACTACTCCCCTATCCACAGATATCAGAGACAGACCGGCTCACAAAGACATCGAGGCACGGTGAGCTCGCCCCCACAGACTCTTTGCCCCTGCAGCCCTGTGCCTCACCAACACTGAACTCTCACCAAGCACTTAGCTTTGGACAAAGCAAGACTGTAAGATAGCTGTGAATAATTTATGTGGGCAGACACATGCCTACAAAAGTAATAGTTTTTTTTGTATAAACTACAAAAGGATCTTTTTCCCCCTCCCGATTTGCTCCAGTTTTTTGTGTGCTTTCTTTCCATGTATAGCAATGTGACGTGGAGTAAAACTAAATAATTTTGGAATGTACAGGTACCTTAGCACTGACAGACAGACATATGTAGATAATGTGTACAGTCGCTGTGCTCACTCTGTATGGATTAAAAATCATGGTACAAATATGCAAGAGTGTTTTGAAAGCTTTACTTTGAATAAATGTAAATATGAGTATTAAGGCTGTGATCAGAATGTGCTTTCTGCATTTTTGTTTCCTTTTTTTAAATTCACACAAATGATTAGCATGTACCAGAGACCCCATATTCAACTATGCAACAAATGTCTGCGCTCCCTTTCTAAAAGCTGGCCTTCTCAGCGCTGCTGTGCACCGATATGAGAACAAGGCTGCAATCTCTCCACAACTCAGACTTTACAAAGGGTGCATCGACAGACACAAGCTTTAAATGATCCACACAGGGTTTGTGATTTTCACTTAACAAAATTGTAGCACTCTGATAATTATTTTATCAAAAATTGTAGTGACAATCCTAGACATGAACGCTGAATTTCAAAGTTTTTTTTTTAATGTAAAACAGCCAACAGCACAACATTTCTACTGAGTAACATCAGTCTTGTTTTGGGGAGAATGCAGCCCATCAAACACCATGACAGCACATGAGCCCTATTGAAGGAGTGTAAAGTTTGTGTTTTGAACATGAATTATTTTGGTCCACAGTGTGTTAAAGTGCTCTCCTAAGTTGTTGTACCTACAAAAATCAAACCACAAAAAAAGCAAGTCTCAACTACAGGCGGTTTGTTTCTAACTTGCAGAGATCTATTTTAGTAGTCCACTGAAGGTTTAGTTGTGCGCTTCGAACTCTGTGATATGTTGTGCAGTGTTTTTTAATCCAACATAAAAATGTCCACCAGAGCCATAGTGGTTAGTCAATGCGTATTGCAAAAAAGATTGTTAAATGAGAAACTCTTTTTGCCGTTTACTATGTACAGGAGAAAAAAAAAGTCTTTCTAGATCATGTACAAAAATGAGAAAAGATGAAGCGACTGAATCTTCAGCATGCTCCTCATTTAAACTTGTGTTCTGTAAATTGTGCCATGTTATTAAAAAATGTGTACTAAATTGGCTTTTGGCTGTTATTTCAACATCCGCCTTTAAGCACTGCGCAAACAAGCCTATGTTTTCCACACCAAGAATCTACAGATAAGACACCAAATGCATCACTTCTCTGCTGTCCCCCGAGGCGTCGACTTCTGAGGAAACTGCCTGACACTTGCTACTTTGACAAGTGAAGGGCCTGTGTTCGGTTCAATAACAGCGCTTTAAAAACATCAGCAGCCTCCACTGATGAATCATGGCACGGTAATTGTGTATTCATCAGAGAATGCAGAAGTTATTGACATTCCCATTACGCTTAATAACCACAGCATTCATGCGCTCCTCTGTGACTGATGCTTAGCACTGAGTCACACAGGTCACACATCAATCAAACGCAGGCTCGATGCATCACTGCAGGGAAATGTGGGATGCCTTCATTCACTTCAGGCCAACACACTCATCCTCTGACCATCACCACAGCGGTCTAAAACACTGAAGGACAACCAAACTTTTCTTGCATCACATGAAACACATTACAAGCAGTTGGGACACTAAAGATTATCCTATATCGTACTATCCTTTTTACTTTTATACCCTTTTGTTCCTTTCAGTTTCTCGACACACATATTCATCATAATTTTTTTTAGTAATTAGCTGGAAAACTAATTGGCCTGAAATCACAGGGACCTCCAAGGAGTCTCTGGAAAAGGTGATAACAAGTACCGCTGCTCTCTGCAAAGGTTTC
Source organism: Menidia beryllina (assembly GCA_013363375.1). Lineage (NCBI taxonomy): Eukaryota > Metazoa > Chordata > Actinopteri > Atheriniformes > Atherinopsidae > Menidia > Menidia beryllina. Next base: position 3,592,757 of record JABUIW010000024.1, read on the forward strand.
CATGAGCCGTGAACTTGTAAAAGCCACTTCTTATGCATCACCATCTGTGATCACAGGTGTCCACATTAGGTTTGCTCCCTTTGCCTTTATGAACTGACATTCAGTACATCAGAAGATCCTTTGTCCATTTTAGTTCCTTCGACCAAGCCTTTAATGTAATCACCAAAAAAAGTGCAACTTATACTCCTTTCTTTTTACTCTTTCTAGGACTGAAACAGCCACAACCAAAACAATTCCAAAAACAGAAATGACTTAATTTTTAAATGGTATATTGACTTAACTAAAAAGTAGTGGAAGTAGTAAATTGGTTATCAATGAATTCATGTTTTTATGTTTTAGAACACATTGAATACATAATGTGTATCTATTCAGTTTTACATTTACTTTGACTAAAGCATTCAAAATGCATAGAATAATTCATTTGTTATTTTCTAACTGAGGTTATAGGTCAACATCTGTCAAATGAGGCCAGAGAAAAAGTAGAGAAAAGCACATCAATAAATTCAATAGAAAATACATAAATTCATAACATTTAAGAAAGCCGTCTAGATTAAATTACCTTCTTACCTTTTTAGTGGGGCCTTCAGTAATATTTTTATAAGCATTTTGCATATGGCCTAACTCCACAAGCATTTACAATATTTTATCTTAAAAACAGAAGTTTTTTCCAAATGTGGACACATTTGGAAGTAAAACAGTGACACACTGCATAATAAATCAGATGTCTACAAGTGAAAACTGTTCTAATCTGGATATTTTGATCAACCATTTTCACTCACCAGTTAAACATCCACCCGCCCTTTTGTCAGAATTCATCAAAACGGATTTATGAGGCAGCTTATTCCATTCTTTCTTGCGTTTGAGTGATTTCCTCTCGTTTTGGACACAAAAACAATCTCTCAGTTAGTTGAGACTAACTGATGATATTCCGTTAATTTCCATTTCAGAGGTCTTTCTGCGTTATTTTCACTTTATTATTCCGTTTTCTGGTATTACTAAATTGCAGCTTCTGCTAAAAGTTAACTTTACTAGATTAATAAGATAATACCGGCGGGGTTTGGCCGTTTGTACCGTTGATGTAGCTTACAAAGCTATCAAGCTCATTAACTAAATTAATGTCCACGGTACAGCTGCGCCTTGAGAACGTTGGATTCTGATTGGTCACAGACTCTTTTGTCCTCCAGTTAAATGAGACTAAGTTTGAGAAAGCTTAAATCTGATTTGTTGATTAGTTCTGCCTGCAGAGGTTTGTCCATTTAGGCATAAGAAATTAAACAGAATGTATTCATTGGCATTAATAGTAACGGACCACTTCTAGATCAGAACCAAATAATTAGAATTTATGTATAGTATTGATATTAAACAATCTCTGATATTCTTAAGACTGTCTTTAGGATCACAAAAACCTCATCTGATGCCATCATGACATCAGTTCAATTGAGTGAGTCAGTGAAACAAGGCAAAAATAGAAAGAAATTGCACAATTTCTTCAGTTTTCAGAAATTGTATTTGAACTAAGTTTTTCTTTACTTTTTTGCCTTTGCATTCTTCTAGCGCTTATAGCTCATTGTTAAATATTTGCTCTTTAATTCAGTTTGCACTGAGATTATTTTTGCTTCAGTGTTTTGTGTCGGAGAGTAAATATATTACTCTCCGTTACTGCATTTGTGCATAGAATGCATACTAATCAAGTAACTGTAACTGTAAAAGTCTTGAGCTAAAGGGGAATATTAGTGTTTCTTGACCGAGAGCTTAGGTACCACCTACTAAGTAACGAACCACTTCTAGATCAGAACCAAATAATTTGAATTTAGTAAATTTAGTGAATTTAGTAAAACTACTAAGTTTGTTTTCTTTTCAATGGCGGTGCATAATAAGATGTTCCATATTTAAACCAGAAGAGGGCGCTATATTTCAACAAATAAAACTGCAAAGCGGGCCCTCTTGCAGGTTCACACTGTGCCTAAATATTTAAAAAAGGCAAAGTAAGGCGAATCTGTCACCTGAAAAGAAATCTGTAAAAATACTAATATGAAAACGATGATGACTCTATTAGCAATCAGCTTACTGATTATTTAAAAAAAGAGATAAGATATTTAATACATTGATGTTGATTGATTAATTTTTATATTAATTTCTCTGATTTTAAAATCCACTCAAAATCAAAAGCAACACCTTTAAACATGCTAAATTTCACTCAATATCTGCTGGACAGCCTGTAAATGGTGGATAAGCACCCATCCATTTTATCTTTAAAGTCTGATGATATTCAATAAACTCTCATTTCCAATTTAAACTGCACCCAGTTTAAGTCTTTTTCAAGAATCTGATGAGGTAGAGTGTCTGGAAGCAACATAAAAGCTACAGCATGCTGTGGTATTCCCTGTTTGTTCTACCAGATCCAAGCTTGTGATTATTGAGGTCTGACAGCATTTCATTGCAAAGAGGATCCAGTGAACACAACCTTTTTATCAAACAACAAACACTGACAAACAACGGTAACAAAGAGGACTGATGAAACATAACATAATGACGCCCGTCAGCCTATATGTGTTACATATTGGTGAATGGTGCCTGTTTTCATTATAGAGGAGTGCGTCCATTAAACAAATAACTAATGACTTTCACAAGCTAATTTTTCCATCAGCTAATTACATAAATATTTGACAGGTAATTACATTGTTAATGTGTTTATTAATTAGTAAAGATTACTAATTCATGTATTCAGAAAGATTGATGGACTCATCAGACTGGATGTAATTAATATGTTCACACAAGTTCGATTTGAATTGATCACTTTTTATTATTTAATTTAGCAAAGGTATGTGATGTTTTTGTCATGCATAAACTGTCCAGTCTATTTTATTTTGCAACCCATTATTGTTGGTGCCTGTTCAAAGTTTTCATATTTATTATAGCTCTTTTTGCCAAGGCAAATAGTGTCTTTTTTGTGGTTCCCTGGGGTCTGGTTAAATAGTCAAAAAACCTTCCTTTGTTTACTTTTGTCCAAATGGGAAGGAGTTATGGACGAATGTGAGTAGGAAAAAAACAAACAAAAAGACAACTGCCCTGAAAAAACAATTCAATCTAAAGCACCTAAAAAACAGAAGTTCAGTAAATACTCATCAAAGGAATTTTTTAGGTACTTTGTTTATTTGTTATGTTTATGGAATAGATCCCAATGTGGTCATGGAAATGAAGAATCTTCCTGGCACACCAGAGTGAGCCATGGAGGTCCACAGGGCTCTGTGCTGGGACCAACTCCTCTCACTCTGTAAACGTCTCCATTAGGTAACATAATTCAGAAATGGCACTAATTTCCACAGATATGCAGATGACACTCAGCTTTACCTACAAATGAAACCAGGAAACTAATCAGTTGCTTAACCTTCAAGGATATCTTACAGTCATAATCACTGAATTTTCGGCTTTTGATTTGAAACAAAATTGAAATACAAGTAGTCTTTTAACTTTGAACTTTGAACTCCAGGATTCAAATCTTTAGCTTTATAGTTACACCAAATAGAATTTCAGTGGTTGTACTGCAGTGAGAGACCTTAGAGTTATTTTTCACAGACATTTCGTTTGATTCTTATTCTACAGATTTCTGTTTCCAAGGTTCAGCTCCCTCTAAAGCCCAATCTCTTGTTATTTTCTATTTATGTGTCTCACAATCTTGAAGAAAACCTTGCCTTGAGCACACCTTTATCATTAGATTTTTAAAAATGATTATTGTTATAGCTCCATTCACAATTAAACACAAAAGCAGTTTGTTTTAAATACATACAAGAAATAACAAGATAACATATCTTGAATGAAGAACAAAGGTTCAATTGCAACTGCACAAGTTCCAAATGAATATGACACCACCTGAGTCCTTTTGGACAGCAGACTATCTCCTGCCTGGAGTGGCCATTTCACCTTTTTCTGGTACCCATTTCAGTCTGAGCCAGACATATCTCTACGTCACTTTGCCTAAATTAAAATACTAAAAAACCCTTGAGTATTACATTTGTAAATAAAAAAATCAAACAAGAACACAAAACGTCAAATATTTGGTGCAGTTGTATTGTTATCAAAGCAGCAATCTTGTACATGAATGTTGTAAAACTTTATAATATATGTTTAGAGAACAGCCGGAAAATGGAACACGATGTCTGATGCTTCGTTTTTAGTCCTCCTTTGTTATAGCCATCAATCCATTTTCAATACTGCCTATTCACAACAGGGTGGCGGGTTTTGTCAGAGCCAATCAGAGCTAGTCAGAGTTATTCAATGAATGTTTTGAGCAAAATAACATGTTAAGATAAAAAACAAAATTCAAGTTGACTGTTTCAAAAGACAACAGTTTGTCAACAGTGTGAAGGGACACCCTGAGGCGCTCAAACCATCATTATTACTTTGTAGTACTTTGCTGGGTGCCTTACCGCTGGCTGTGAGTTTCCACCTTTGTGGTTAATGAGACAGTTTACATGTGTTACCCGCTGACGCTGTGTGTGACATCATCACCTCAGTTGTTGCTAAGCTACAAAAACAACACCCCAACCTGTGGACGGGGTGTTCCACTAGGTGTCATCTGGTTTATGTTTTTGTTTTCCATCCACAGCAAAGGATATCGTAAATTATAATTAATACTGCAACGATCTATTTTCCCTTTGAGAATTAATAAAGTACTATTAACACAACAAGGCATTTTTCTGCTTCTGTCAGGTCACAACCATCTCCTTCATGAGCACAAGGTGGTGTCAGTGTGCACTGACGCACTTAAAGGTGAGGAAGACCTGCACTGCTGGGATGCTCTGCAGCTGCAAAGCCAGTTTCTCCAGAAAGAGGGAGACCGGTTTGTCGGGTTGACTTCCTCTGAAGCAGCATAGTGTGCTTGGTATTTGAGCTCCATCACCACACATGCCGTCAAACCGGAAAAGTCACATGTTGTGCAATTGTGGGCTCCACTCAGGTGTTTGATTCCAGTGTTTGAGCTCTGCAAACACAGCCACAGTCCTTGCCCGTGACCCTGAATCCATCCTATTATCTTCTGTCACATAACCGGTGGCACACTCGTCTCTGCCTCAGGCTCAAATGATTTCAGCAAACAGGAAAACTTGGGCTGAGCTCAGTGCCTCTGTAAACACATTCTGTCTATGGGAAATAACTAGTTTCTGGTTAATGCAAAATACAAAAGGATCCTGTTCCACATGATAAACAATGCTGCCTGTAAGCCCATTATCTCGTGATAGTACATTTTGTTCAAACTCTTCCTCGTTCGTGGCACAGCATGCTGGCTCCGGTTCATACGCCTCCTGTTTTCCTCCCATACGAAAAAGCAATTCCAAGGGAATTCTGATTTTTTTTCCTCCCTGCTGACAACAACTCTAATCACCTGTGAACAAACATGCTTGAGCGCTCCTAAAAATACTTTCCTGATTATAAATGGGAATCCTTTCCGTTCTCAGTGGTTACATTCCCTGATGTTTCCTCTCTCCTGAGAAATAAAAAAGCCTGTAAATAGAAGCCCACCAGTGCTGCTGTCGGTTTGGGATTAAGTTGATTCTCAGCCTCTCAAAGAGTTCATTTGCTCATCATTACAAAAATCATTTAAATGGGGTGCCATATCAGTGAGAGAGATGGGGAGGAGGGTGAAGACTAATATTACATTTCTGAAGAGGATGAGATCAAAAGAGGATGAGCTGGACTCAAAAATAAACGTTGTATTAGAGCGGTCCTCCACTGAACCTAAGAATATTTCCATAATGTTTTGGAAGTGCAATATTTGGACAGTAATCTTTCACTCTGACATCTGGCAGAGTTCAAAATTAATTTCCACACCAGCTGCATTTTTCCAGACTTTGCAGAGGAATTTTCACCCCCTTATAGATCCAACAACCGGGCCAGGAAATTTGGGGCAATCAGTTGTGAATCTCATAAACCAACATTTTGTTGAAATGCAGCAGTGCTGAGATATTTCACTGTTTCATGAAACCATGCGCCCATTGTATAGTTTCCAGGAGCGTGTTGGGGTGGGCACAAAAAGGTTGGAACAGGTATCGGTAGCATGGAGCGACATATAAATAATGAGGTTAGTTAGCTACAGGTCAGCAACATGATTATAAAAAAAGGCACCTTCGGGAGGACGAGTTTCTGAGGGTAAAGGGAGGCAAAGGTTCACCTACAGACAGCAGAGAAACATTTAAAACGTGCAGGACATCATCTGAGATCTCTGGACGAGCAAGCGAGGTTCTCTTAGTTCACATGGAACTAGCAGCTGATAGAAGGTACATACAGGATGTAGAGCAGCATGTGCTACCATCCAAATGGTATTACAGTAACTGCATAATCTCTGAAAGTATTTCCGTACTACGATTCATCCTTGAAACAATGGAGTGGAGCAGCTGACACAAATGACTTCACTAAGACAGAAAACTTACGCGAAGATTGGTAATTATTCAAATAAATGAGCGTGGAAAGAGTCATAGTAACACTAATCAAAGCCTAAACTGCGCACTGCTTGAATGTGCAGCTCTGAGAGACAGATGGAGGAGAGCCTCAGACTTGGCACAGAGGAGATGGCTGTCAGTGGAAAAATTTCTGTGGCATCTCAAACAATGTGATTTAGATAGCAGCAGCCTCCACAGACACAGTGTAACAGGGGAAAGGTTTATGGAGCTAATTGGCAAAAATAAACTTTGTTTAAGAACATGCAAAGAATCCTGGGAATTATTGGGAGCACATTCTTTAGTCAGCTGAGGCCAAGGTAAATTTGTTCAGCTCAGATAGGCTCCAGCATGTTTAGCATGCACCTGGCCAGGCCCACCACAGTGAGTCAGAGCCCCCGACTGTGAGGCGCGGATTGTTGTGATGTGAGGGTCAAAGGTGCTGAGGAACGACATTTATAGGTGGCACCATGGCTGCCTGTGGACACACTAAGATATAAATCGGTGCCTCATCTTTGAAAAAGAATAAAGAAGATGATATTCCCTGCATAATAACGATCTGAAGGTCGTTGCAAACATAACAAACGAGTTTCAGAGAAGACAAAAGTGAAATAAAAAAAGTAATCCAGCCGGGTGAGTTGGATCCCAACACCACTGGACTGTGAAAGGAGTAAAAGCGCTCAAACACGAGCTTGAGACAACAGCTGTGCGACCAAAGTAAGCAGAAAGGAAGGGCCTTTACTAAACCTGAACCGTATGTTCTTGATTTAAGTAATTGTTGTGACGATTTCAGACATTTGACGGGCACTAAACAGAGCGTGCGCAGCCTCTGCGGTTTGTGTCGCGTCAGCAGAACAACAGCGTAAACTCATTCTGACATCAGGTTAAAGCCAAATGAACCTGAAATCGCCTGGCTACAGCAGGCCACGTTTTTACTTGGATGGGTTCCTGTGATGCCCCCACAGTGCTGTTCATATCATGACACGTTTAACTGAGAGGACGAGCAAAGCTTTGGGGCATCTGAAGGATTACTTTCTGAACTGATATAAGGATGTATGAGGGAGTGGAGGCTGGAAAGACGAGGCAAAAGCTGAGTGTCAACACGCTTTATCAGCGGAGAAGGACCACTCAAACCTCTCTGTAGGCAGGGAATGAAAACAGGAGCGTTCTCACACAGCCGTGACCTTCAAAGGCAAACACAGAGCGGCGGTAGTTTATCACCACTGTTTAAGGAAAATCGGCTTTCCACTCAGCAGCAGTCAGGAGGCCTTGGAGGATGTTTCGCTGTTTATAATCTGCTTTCACCCGTTACTATGAGAACGACGCAGCCTAATCGTTCTGGGCTCTGGGTCGACTTTCCAGCAAGCAGCCTTAAAATACCTGATTCAGCAGGCCCTCATTACCGGGGAGCCTGGGCTCCATCAGTGCAAACACATCACCTGTAATTATCAGCCGGCCCACTTCCAGGGAGCTGACTGTTATGTGAAGGCGGAGCATGAAAGGAGTCGACGTTGGCTGTCTGGGAGCTGACTGGAAGAACAGCTAATCCCAAAACGGTCGAGACGCAGGGCTGTGGGGAATTACGCTCCGCCATAGCGGAGTTTACTATCTGTGTCTCGGGGGGAAAGGTAGGCCCTCTGGGGCGGTACTGAGCAAATGATTATCTAAATCCCATATTATGCGTTCTAACTTCTTAATCGTTGTTTTATCGGATACTGTACATTTCAGATATAATGGAAAGTATTTATTTCATGTCAGTAATCTCCATTAACCCCCAAAGGAAAATGATATCACAAGGTTCTGGAGAACTCTATTTAGTCATCAGATGGTAGGAGTTCGATGACCAGCCCTGCTCCTCCCCCTGTGCTGTTACCACTCTGTACAGCGTCTCCCTCCGCCCATATAGTGTTAAAGACAACCAGAGTGGTCATAGCTTTGTCTCTTCCTGATAGTCCTGCTGTGTCCTTATCAGGAGTCAGGTAATTTGGTCTGCCACTGATCTCACATTTCCTTTGATGATCATGGGGACAAAAGTGTAAAACGTTTCTCCCAGTGTGTTATTGTTGTGCATCTCAGGCGTCTCCTCTTTAACTCATCGTGATTTGTGGTCTCTTTCTAGTTATTTCTTGGGATTAGAAAGCTCAGTCAGCTCCAAGAGGTTAACAGCTTTCTAACAGAGGTCCTTCCAGCTGGCCATTTTCTATTCCAGCTTATTTCAAGTAGTGTTGCAGGGGAGCTGGGCAAGAGGCGGGGAAAACTCTGGAAAGGTCGCTGGTTATGTGCATGCATCAGTCAGGCACATGTCAGTCAGTCAAGTGCATGTTTCTGGATGATGGGAGGAAGCTGGAGAACCCAGAGGTAACAGAGGAATGGGTTCTCCACACCAAAAGAACCAGCTGGGATTCCAACCGGGAACCTTCTGGCAGTGAGGTGACCATGCTAACCACCACAAAAGAAAAACGTATTTTTTCTGAAATGTATTCAGTAATCTGATTGCTAACATTAATCTGATCCTTTGAGATCAAATCCTGATCTGTCTCACCCTGTGGCCCCTGACCCTAACCTAAACTGGAATTGGATGAAATCACAATCTGAAAAAACACTTATTGATCAATACAATGTTTAGAATTAAACTGTTTAATGGAAAAAAGAAGCAAAAATGTATGTATTGTAAGTATTTGTAGGAATGTCTAAATGTTATGGTTTGGCCGATGCCGTTCTGGCATGAGTCAAAGCAGAACTGTCACGAGCAAACAAAACTCAGATTAAAGTCAAAGAGGAATGTTTTTAGATAAAGCAGAGCCGCACAGCCTGGGAACTCCACAGCCTGGGAACTCCATGGACAGAAAAAAACAGACATGATGAGCTCCCCTTTAATGTGGGCATGAAATGTTTTGACATATGCACGAGATAAAATTCATTTCAACATAAAATATTTGTTCATTTGTGCCTGAAAGATAAGCAGAATGACAGAAACCAGGTTTTCATCCCATAGCCACGATACACTCCAAAAGGATCTTTAGCTTTAGAGTAGATGAAATAATAGCATGAAGAGCCTTCATACAGAGGTGGCCTCAGGCTCATACTGCTCCCAGTACAGCTGGAGCTGCATTGAGCAAAGAGTTGACACAAAGTAGACATTCTTAGGCCTTAATTTGGTCCTTTCCTCATTACACTTTCATGCTGATGAAAAGCTTTTCTCCTCCCGGACGTCATTTGGATAAAACATCTTTTATTTTACTTCCTGTTACAGGAAAACCTTTTACTACACTTTGCCCTTGAAGCCCACCTCTGTGATAGCTGTGAGTGTTCAGCGTGACACGGCTCAGCCCCATCCTGAGCCTCAGTCTAATTGAAACCTGTGAGGGCTGCGGCGCTGAATGAAGGGGAGGTTTCAGTCTGTGCCGGCGCCTCAGGTACGTGTCCAGCATGAGGAACACCCATCCTTTAATTGCTGGGCTGGAAATAGCCCGAGGTGGGCCGAGCGTTCGCCGGGCTGGTGCAGTGGGGAAAGGGATCGCCCTAACTTGTTAAATCACCACGCTGACCTTTGCCCTCACTGCGGCCACTCTGTTGTGACGTGACTCCGCGCGAACACACTCCCATCGGGGGTGATTTATCGCGGACAGAGCTGTGGTAATAACAGAGATGACCCCAATCATCACAGGGGGAGAGAGAAAAGGGAAACTGAAGCCCAGCCTCTCACCAAGGCTACATTTTATCATCTCCTCCCTGAAGAATGCCATTGAAGGCTGATCAGCCTTGGTTCAGATCAAAGGTGTGCGTCACACACTAAAGGGCTGATCTGTGTAACCTCCGTCTGGTCAGAGAGGGGCGCTGAGGAAGATGAGAGATAGCAGCACAAAGCCTGGGATGAAGGATCAAAGGGAGAGCAGTGAGGGAGGAGGATGCTGAGGCAGGTGTCCTGATCCTTTTCTCCTCCCACCACATGGGGAAGCCACCAGGCAGACTGGCGGGACGATGACTCCCCACTCAGAGCGCCGCGCCGACCTGCCAGTGAGTAAAATGGCAAACGTGCAGTGGAGCATCGGCAGCACGCCGTCGCTGGACTGAGCATAATCTCAGCATGGATCTGGCTCCCGAGAAGCGGAGGCGAAGGTCACTCCTCAAAGGTCACGCATTAGTCACCGAAATGTGAGCAGCGCCGAGACCCAGGACCATGTCGAGATGCAGCGAGCGTAGAGGCCGACCCTGAGCGGACCACTCTGTAACGACCTCACGGAAAGAGAGGAGAGGGCGGGGTCCCCCTCCCAGTCCGGACAGGGGGGTGCACAGCAGCTGGGTGAGCCTCATGAGAAACCCGGCTGTCTGCAGGCGGATTGGGCCGATTGGCTCATGTTTGGACGCCCTGAATGCCTGCATGGCGACGCGCCGATGCCGTCCCCCCCGTGTTATTTGACATGGCACAGTGACTGTGCATTTAAAGTTCAGACTGTCAGCTCTAATTTCAGAGTCTCCTCAGACGGGCTGAGCGGCTCTGCAGCACTGAGTGGATCAGCTTCATCCCCTCATGTGCGACAGGTCTGAGCAGGGGGGGGTTTGACTCTGCAGCATTGTGCAGGAAAGGTTAAGAAGGGCGCCAGACCCCCGGGAGCTCCTCTGGATGCTCCCACGCTTTAAATGGACTCGTCAAAGCGCAACGGAGGCAAACAAGAAACAGCGCGTCCAGAAAACTCTGCCCCAGCTGCTCAGTCATTCAGCCGCAGTGGCTGGAACCTGCGTCATTTCACGTCCAAAAGCGCCGAGAGCCAGAATGTTAATGTGCCGCTGGAGCCGGTGGAGCTCACTCTTCATACATATGCATCCACCCACAATTCCCCGCGCAGGCAGCCCGCTCCCAACCTCACAGAGGTTTCTAAAAACGGCAGAAAGCTTACCGCCTGTGACAGCAGACGTCACACCGGAGGAGAGCAACTTTGATGAGACCCGTGCTTTTAGAGGCCTCCTTTGTTAGCAGGCAGTGAATCACGCTCACCAGATAAATCATCCCGCCAGCATCCGGCTTAGACTGTGTACAACCTGATAAGGTTGCCAAGGAAACCCTCCCGGAGAACCAATGGGGGGTTTTAGATTTCTTTATTTATATATTTAGTTCTTTTAGCCCTAGCAGCCCTCTATGCAAACAATTAATACCTTTCCCAGGCAGAGGGGGGGAAGAGGGAGGCCAGCACAAATCCCCAGGTGCTCAGCACCGCTCTGCTCATATGTGAATGAGGACATGAGCTCTGAAAAAAAAAAAAAAAGGAAATGTCACAAATGGATATTGGGCCGGAGGACAGGCGGGGATGATGCATGAGTCACTGTACATTAACTCAATGAGAGACGAGCGTTTAGTCCATAAATCTGCTCTGAACACGCGCGGCAGCTCGCGTCACTAATGTCCTTTTAATGAATGTTTTGAATACGCGGCCATAAAAGCGCCATTACGTCCCCGCCACATCCATTTGTGCGATCAGGCTGCCCCCACCCCTCCCCCCCCCCCGCAGCCACCTGACTGCGCCCCAGAGAGCAGAGCCGGGGACCAGTGCTCCGGGGCCCCGCGATTACTGGCATCCAATTCCAGCAATGGCGGCCCGCTTAGCGCCGCCGCTGAGCGCTTTAGTCTCTTTATTGAGGACCTGTCAGCGGGCTACACACACACACACACACACACACAGGGGCTGCTGGCTAATAAGCAGGCAGTGATCGATCAGCGCGTTAAAGGCAGGAGGGCGAGCAGGGCTCCAAACGTGCACGCGCAGCCCTGGTGTGCTGTGATTGGTGGCTCAGCTGGGAACCGGACTCCTGACGTCACCCAGCGCGCCTAATTATTAGGGAGCCAATTTTGGACAAGTTGGATTAGCGCTGGCCCGAAATGAATGTAATTACCCATCGCATTAACTAAAGGAAGGAAGGGGCGAAAACGGAAACAAATGACCAGGGAGAACGGGGGGGGGGGGGCACGAGTCAATAAGGATCCACCTGAGTTTCTTCTCAGTGGACTGGAAGGCATGGAGGATGGCAGGTGGTGATTTCACCTGCCCTCTTTTAGATTTATTACAGCCATTAAGCGGTTAGAATGTCACCTCACCTGGTGGAAGGGGTGGAACCCACTGGCTAATTAAAATGAATTACCCCCCCCCCCCTTAGACACACACACCCCAAAAATAACAAACAATAGGATGACAGAGAGAAACTAAGTTTCTCACGAGAAGAGAGTTCATTCCAGTCTTTTATTATCAAAAAAATACAGCACAAAATTACACAAAGAAAGGAAAATGGTTGTCCCATAGTGTGCACCAGTTCATATTGTTTTAGTCCGCTCATCTCCATGCTAAAGTTAGTACGGTTAGTAGTGGTTTACATAGATGTGAACAGCGAGGAGGGGCCGTCCCCCAATAAGCTCTGTACACTTTACCAGCAGGTGAAGAGTAACTAGATTTCTACAAGGGCCCCAATCTGGCTAAGAAACAGAAAAAAAAACACACATCAGAAGAATAAAAGTGTTTTAGTAGGACTGGCCTCAACGGCCAAGGCCTCAGTTCCCTAAGTGTTACCAAAAAGTTGATGTTAGATTATGATTTAGTCATTTCCACAATCCCTCAGACACACAAACTCACAGAAACGATGTCGGAAAAGCTCAAACAACGTTTCATGTATAAATCCTTATGAACATCAGAAAAACACTCATTCATGTAGTGAATCGATACTTTTGACAGGTCATTTATACTCAAGAGCCAGAACCTAAAAAAAAGAATGACAAGTTACGGTGATAACATTTTAAAAAACAAACTACAGACAAAAGGAAAAACAAAAAAAACAGACACATTTCACGAGGCGAGTGGGTGTGGGAAAGATCCGAGACCAGACCCGGCTTAGGCAGAAAAAAAGAAAAGAAAAAAGAAAAACAATCGATAGGCTCAGTGTTGTGCTCCAGACAGCGATGGCTGTGAAGGATGACGCTACTGCTGCGAGCAACACGCTCGGCACGACTCGACTGGGGCGACAAGGCACAAAATAAGTCATTAAAATCCAGCTGGGAGGAGGTGGACCGAGGGGAGGAGTGGGAGGCTAAAATAAGAGGCAGAATAAGGCATCAGAGTAAAAAAGAAACAGTCCTAAGAGCACAGAGGGGGGAAAGACCAACCAAAAAACAACCTGATCAGAAGCAGCATTCAGACTGTAAATTAAGGTCAAACCAAAGGGGTTGTACAAAGCCTATCACATTTGTTCCACTCTGTGGGAACTTTCTTCATGCACCGTGATTAAAATCCCTCATTAAAGCCTCCAATTAATACTACAAAAGCCTTCATATTGACCACAGAGAGAGGGTTAATCAAGATTTCCTCTGCGTGATGCAAAAGCCAACACAAAGGACTACATCTGTGGGCACGGTGGGGAGCAGAAATTAGGAGCTGCTGCTCAGTCGCTGGGGTTTTTGGGGGGACTGGGGGGGGGGGGCTGCTGATCCCGGCGTCCTCTGAGCTTGGAGGCCTCAGTCAAACCCCATCAAAGCTGATGGTTCAGTGAGCCCTGCTGTCCAGCTGCTCCCACCACCAGCCAGCACCAGCCACTGGTGCTTTTTAAGTTTGGTCAAGAAGCAATAATCCGGCCCGTCGCAGTGGGAGCTGAGCAGGACGCCCCCCCCACCCCCTGCCACCACCAGCCAATCCTGACCCTCATAGGCCCCCTAAACCCGCCAAACCCACAATCAGCGTTGGGAACAGCTGGGTGACCGTTCAGCAGCAGACAGCGGGATTAAAGCAAGTTTTTTTCTGAGTTAAGGGATCTCCAAAAACAGCAGCCAGTGCAGACGGCTGGACTGGGCTGATGCTCTCCACGTCAACGCATGCCGTCAGCTGCACGCGTGCGGCTCGGGGGGCCCCGGGCCGGCTGCACACACAGAACGTCTACAGCAACAAACACCTACATAGAAAAAATAACATGCATTCACGTATGTACAATATCATCTGTGATTTGACCATTTCATTCTGCTTTACAGCCACACCAATTCAATTCATACTTCTGTCAAAGTCCGGGACATAAAATGCATAAAGGGATTTTTTTTTGGTGTTTTGTGTTTTTTTTCTGTCTATGATAAAAACTTAATGAGCTCTGTTGTGGTTCCAGTACAGCACAAAATCTCTTGTCAGCACACAGCAGAGCCAGGTGTTCATAAAGGGAGGGTAACCCCCCCCCCTCCCGTTTGTAAATAATGAAGAGGAGAAAAGGTCAGGTCCCACCGCCCCGGCTTTTGTCCATCTCCTTCCCCTTCCACGTGCTACACGATCGAGCCGTCCCTGTTCTGGGCAGGGATCATGACGGGGATGCCCCCCATGCGGCTGAGATTAGGCCCGGCCATCCTGGGAGCGGTGGGAGGGGGCAGAGGGACGTGGCTCGGGGGCCTCTCGTACTCCTCGGATGAGGGGATCTTGTCGTACTGGGCCTTCTGGGTGAACTCGTGCAGGTTGGAAGGCGACATGGACCCCAGGGAGGAGCGCTGGCTGCCCACCGTGAAGCTGCGAGCTGTTGAAGCGCGGCTCTTGGGAGGTGGCACGTCCTCTCTGAAACAGAGACAGAGCCATGGTCAGACCCCCTTGTTATGATGCGTGGACCCCAGACCCTCCAACGGCCCTTTGTGTGTTTCACACTAAAGCATGAATGCGAACCGAACCAGAGCAACAGCACTCTGTTGTAAGAGCTGCTTGTGTGGGGCCCAAAGAAAAGCCCGGCTCATTTATTGGATGGGAGTGGGCAGTAAACCCATCCCCTTTTCAGAGCTCCTGCAGCACGCCTTACTTGCTACTTTGGTCTGCTTTTGTGTTTTCTATCTGAAACGCAGGGCGCTGGACATCAGGTCCCCTCTTTGGTTCGTTTAACAGTAGGTTTGCATTTCTCTTGGTAAATTCAGACCATGTTTTCAGGCAGACCAGACTACGGGTGAGCCTCCACGCCGCCCCAAACAGAGCCGACTGTCTGGTTGGTCTGAGGGGGACCAAACGGTTTCTGTTTTTTCTTTGGCGTGAAAAGCTCATGGCTTTTTCGCAGGAAGCTGCCTGTTGCGAGCAGCTGCAGAGCCATCCAGATGTTGCTCTGAGCAGGAGACGGACGCAGCGGTAGTGATGCTGCGACGGCCTGCTGCTGCTACAGAGAGGCCTCTCTTTGGTTCACTGGATGGTCTGTTTGCATTTCCCACTGTAAACTAAGTAAAACCGTTCACACCCCCCCCCGAACAGTCGACTTTACGATGAAACCTCTCGGTCCCTTTTGGATGCTATGAAAGCTCCTGCTATGCTAAATACTGAAAACGATTTGCTGGTTGCAGAGGAAAATAATGCAGCACAGGTACGGAAGCAGACACACGAGCACTCTGAATGAGTCATTATGAGAGCAAGACATGACTGGACTCAGAAAAAGGGGCACAAATAATTGGACTGAGCCTGATTGGTCAAGCTGTCTGCACAGGCTGCATAACAGCCGGCAGATAGCGAGCGTTCAGACACAGTTATGGATCCTATTCCCTCTGCCACTATATTAGCAGCTAATAGGCAGCAATAATCCAGTTAAATGCTCAATCAAAGTGAGCCGTGGGGGCCGCCGCTCGTTGCGGTCGTCCCTTCACGCCACGGCCTTTCAGAAAATGTGCGTCTGTGTGTCGGAGATGGGGCCGGAGGTCTAATCCTCTTTTGTCCTGCAGTGCGAGTGCTGTGGCATTGTGGTCTCAGACAGATTCAGTCCACAGCAGCGTGATGGTAAGCCCAGTGGCTGAGCAGCGCCCGCAGGCCGGATGGATGTGCAGTGGGGGTGGGTGGCAGCCAGAGGCAGACATGACACAGGATCCACAGAGCAAACAAAGCTTTCAAACTGATTACCGCAGCTGTTTACGTCGGGGGGGGGGAGAAAAACCGTTTTCACGGTTGTTGGGAGCATCGGAGGCGCGTCTGTGGTGCTCTGTGGTCGGGCTGGATGCAGTAATCACGGATCCTTCATGGACCGGCTCAGGCTTACTTGTAATCCAGCATTATACAACAGATTCACAGTCCTCATTACACAGCAAAGAGCAGACAGGAGCATCAAAAGGAGCTTTGTGCATCTGCGAGCCAAATCTCCGCCGGGCTTTGGAGGCCGTACCTTATCTCATTGCAGATTTCCTTCTCGTACTTCTTTTTGTTACGAATTCGGCAAAAACAGAACAGGATGATGGCAATAATGAGGAGGATCAAAAGAACAGCAATTATGGATCCTGCGATGATGCCCGCTGTGTTGGCAGCTGCATGACAGAGAGAAGAAAAGAGTGGTTTACATGCACTTTGAGTAAAAATGACAAAGGTAATTAAAGACATCTATCCTCTGAAAGCCCTGAACTGCAGTCAGCTTTAGAGAGGGGCTGCTCTCACGGCAAGTTTTTACTAAATACAAGTTAAGAAAGTGAGAATGATATGACAGCTTTTGCTTTCTGTGGACAAATGCATCAGGGGAGTCCATGGATGCTCGGAGCCGTCTGGGCCGGATTATATCTGGTGATGTCAAAGAGCCAAAATAAGGAATAAGGAGCTGCTCTTCAACAACATCCCAGCTTTGATATTCAGTTTCCAACAGGCAGCTACAACCTACTCCAGCATTCAGGAAGTCAGTGCTGTCACAGCATGTGGTGCTGGAGCCTCTATTTACATGCCATATCAGAACTGGGGCAGCAGAAATAAGTACCACTTCCAACACACTTTCTCTACTTTTCATTATCTCTCATTTTCTGTTTAGCTGCAGAATTTCCAGCATGGTCCCTCTGTCTTTGTCTTAGAAATGCTAAAAAAAAGACGACGAAAAAAACTCATCACCACTGTTGTGATCAGTTCAAAACATGAGCAATAAGGCAGGCTGAGAAGAAAAAAACCTGATGGGGTAACAAGCTTTTCTGCCTTCTTTGGCTCATCTTTTAAAACCTTTTTTTTTAAGATCATCAGCAGAGCAAGTTAGCAAACAGACTAATGGGGGGGTTTATGCATAAACATTAAGCTGATTGGTACTCACGAGGTGTCACTTTGAGATAAAGTGTGCACTCCTCTGTGCCAACGCGGTTGCTGGCAACGCAGCGATAGGTACCAGATGCAGCGGCAGATGCATTCCTCACATTAACGGTGCCAGCCACAGGATCTGTGTCGAGGGCAAAAAACACATCAACCAAAGGACAAGCAGAGTCAAACACACACCAGAGAACTGATAAAAGTTTCATAATCACCCATTACGGCAGAGGCGGGCAGCAGCTTGTGGTCACTGGTCTTCTCCCAGCTGTACTTCATGGGTTTGGTTCCCTCACTCGTGGTGCACCTCAGCACAACGTCCTTCCCCTCTTCGGTGGGACCTTCGGTGTAGCATCGAGGCTTGGACGGCCGCACTGAGGGAGGAAAAGAAACGCTTTGGCTCAGAAAACAGCAAAACCCTCCCAGTGGTAACGCTGGCTCAGAAAAAAGTGGTTTGTCTCGTGTTTGACTTGCTCCCATCAACCAGCAGTCAGCGGGCTGAGGGCAGTAATCAGAATAATAATTGCTGTCGTTACAGGATCTGTCACTCAGGATAATCACAAGGAAAAGGGGAGCCGTGTGCCTTTGGATACACAAACACATGCGGATATAGTATTTGTGATTAAGGACGGTTAAAAAAAAGCAGATGTGTGCAAACACGACTCCATCAGCCAGCGTGGAGACCGGAGACGAGACGGGGGACCTAAAACAAACAGAGCTCCAAATGAAAAGCAGGCGGAGGCAGAGAGCCGGGGGATGGGGCGCAGAAGAAAGGGGCTCTGACGGCTAATGTTTGGACAGAGAAAAGCTCTGGGCAAAGTCTGTGCTCAGTGGTCTCTGACATTATGGTGTGGTAATGAGGTGTGTGGAGAGGGCCCTCCACATCTGAACCAGGTGCCATGGAGGAGGGGCCAGTTTAGCGGACAGAGTAAGGATTAGCAGTGCTCCGACAGTACTGGGTGCTCTTATTAATCTAATAAACACACAGAGTGAGGACATGGGGGGGGGGGGGCAGAGAGGGTGGAAGAACCTAAATGAAGCAAGCGCTGATGGACAGATGGTGGAGCGATGATGGCTGAGCCCTCATGAGTCTGGGTGTACACATTCAGGCAGCACACAGAAAATGCCGGTGAGCGGTGACATTTTGAATGCATCTTCTAAAGGTGAGAGTCAACACATCTGCGGCTGCGGCACACAGCTCCTCAGATTATGCCTGCTGTCCTATGATTAGATTTATATGTTTGAGAGATGAGGTCGAAGAGGAAGGTGATGTCGGCTGGTGGAGCAGGGAGACGGAGGACGGCCCAACCGTCTCCGTTAAAGGAACAATGAGTTGGAATTTATGAGGGGCACAAGGTTATCTGATTGAGGGAATAAATAAAAAACGGGGATAGATTACCGCTTACAGATGCACAGCTTTAGGGAATGATGAATAGTAAAGTGAAATGTGAGTTACTAATGGGCAGTGGAGCCGGGCAGACTGGATTAATGAGATGGGCTGTTGAGCCCTGCAGAGAGAGGCCGATGTGAAGGGGACGGCTGGCTGTTCACAGAACAGGAAGTCACAAACAGCTGCTGACGTGCAGCGCTGAGCTGCAGGTGGAGCCTCTCCTCCTATTAGCTTCAATGTCGCGCCGCAACCGGAGGAGAATTCACAAGAAGGCATGCTGCCTCCTGTATAGTACCTGGTCACTGTGTACACTTCAGGTGTCAGTGTGTGTGTGTGTACACACTCACTCACACGCACCCATAGTGCGTGATGAGGTGAGCTGCGTTTATGTTTGTGTACGCTTATGCATGCACGCCTTCCTCTGCTCTTCAGGACCATCTACCTTGTGACAAGATCAACCTCAAGGTAAAATGCAGAGCAGGCAAGATGTCCGCACCTCTCCTTGTCAGCATTTCTCGGCTCTGCGCCAACCCCCCCCCCAGGGTCAACAGCTAGCAGCCTGTCAACTTCTTTGGCCTCAAGCGGTCTCTTTTTCACACACACACAAACTTAAAACTGGGCCGTCCACATCAGGCCGTTTGTAAGCACATAAAGGTGTTATAACAAAGTTTTCACAGGGAGCTCAGAACCATTCCACACAGCGCAGGGTGACTTTTGAAGTATGTTCAGACGTATCAACAATATAAAAATGTAAAGACCATTCTAAATCATCATATTCCATGAAGTGCTCAGTCTGAGCATGTGTCCATCATGGCTGCATCGTGTATATGTTGTTTGTTTTGGGTTTCCTCCAAAATTAACCTAAACCATTTTGTATACTGCAGCGTGTCTGGGTTCCTTAAAGTCCCATTTTTTGAGTCACTGAGTAATGTCTGACCTCCGGACACAGATAACCCTGAACCTGAGCTGACTAAGAAATTCCCAAACATAATAAAAAATGTCCT
Organism: Menidia beryllina; assembly: GCA_013363375.1. Lineage (NCBI taxonomy): Eukaryota > Metazoa > Chordata > Actinopteri > Atheriniformes > Atherinopsidae > Menidia > Menidia beryllina. The sequence goes on from JABUIW010000024.1 coordinate 3,612,600, forward strand.
GTTTTGTGATCAACACAAAGATCAAACAAACGTGCTGCTGAATTACAACATGGCGCAGGATCGCTGTCCACTGTCATCGCTCAATAGGAATGATTTAGACCCCTTTTCATGTTATTCAAGAGAGGAAAATACAGGCTGGGAACACAGGCTGAGAAGACGCTTAATGCGGTTCTGTAACTGAATTACTTACCTTACTTAAATCCAACTCTATGTCTGACATAAACAGTGACCTGATACGGATCTATCATCAGTTACTTTGCAAAAAGCCCCGATCAGATATTTAAGCCTGGATTGGAACATCTTTGTTAGAAATGCCTGAACTTTCATCTTAAAAACATCTCTAAATAAGCTATTTATTTGTCTTGGAGGTCTGGGAATAAACGCCAGAAGCAACTTTAGTGAAAAGACAATTAGAAACACTTGGTTACTTTATCGGCTGCTGAACTGTTACAGTAGATTTATGATATCTGGCAACTCTGAGTACATCTGGGATCTGGAACCATTTCCAGAAAAAGGCTGATGCCGTTAGATGATAGCTTCACCACATTATGATTCACTGAGAAAAACAGCTATTTTACATTATGAGCAAAATGCACTCACATTTTCAAAGAGTTATTAACTGTGGAATTTCAGCAAATTGGAATTGATTTCATGAATTTAAGAAATAAATAGGACATTGTTAAATATCAAAGTATTTCAGACAACAATAACTTTACTGTTTGTATCTGCTAGTTTCCGAGCAGGGGTGTTCTCAGACCCACATTTTCTTTCCTCTCATTTGTTGTATTTATGTTTTAGGGAAGCTAGAGGAGCAGTTACACATGTTCATTTTCACTTCTTACAGGAAGAGATGTATTTTTTAAATGAAAGTGTAATCTGCAGAAAAAAAGTAAAACAATTAAAATAGAAGTCTATATAAACCTTACAGTATTTTTTGTGTAGGTATCTAAAAACTACAGCTCAGCATGAATAAGCTGCAGAACGAGTTTGGCAGTAAGAAATCTGTTCCTGTTGCTCTTTAACTCATGGCAGATCTCCCTTTCGCTGTTCCTGCTGAGCTCCGTTTCTTCTTCTCAGAGACTTGGGCGTTCAGGAAGAAACTGTTTGGACACAGTTATGTACTGGCAATGACTACAGCAGCGGACGATTGTTTGAGCTGCTTCTGTTTTATGTGTATGGGCCACCCAAAGGGTGTGTTCATCAGACAACACGACACAACAGCTGACAAACCTGTTTGTGCTGATGTTCAGACAAAAACATGGAAAGGGAAGGGCAGCCATTTTCTGAAGCGCGTCCTATCTTTAGACCGGACTCTAATAGTAATGCCGGCTATAATGGCACAACATGCAGCTTACGTCACAACACAGATCAGGGTTTCAAATGAGGGCTGTTTTTCTCATATGCAAATGACAGGCAAGTTTCGAGAGGCGATTTACTTTCGACATCATTTAGCTGCTTGACTAACCAGCACGGCCACTGCGTGCACGTGTGTTTGCCCAGGGAGTGAATCATCTGACTTATACAACTTTGATGTGTCACCCGTTCCTCTCTGTGGAAAAAATGAGTACATAGACTGCCTTTCCTCGTAGCTTGTCCAGAGAATGATCTAATTACCAATTCAGAGGTTTAACACCATAATGCCTGCAAAGATAAAATGGCCACAATATTATAATGTTGGATTTAGAACGTGCATTTTACCGTTCCTAAAAACAAAAGGATCGTGTACACTGGTCATCAGTCAGAATGAATAAATAACTCTTCAGATGTGTGATTTTAGAGGCAATCACACATTTAGAGCAAACGCGTTACAGAGGGGACAATCCTCAGCTGCAGCTGCTGGGAAGGTTACGCTCTCTATTTTAGAGGCGATTACATCAAAACAGCCAATGAGGACAAAGGGCGTGCGGTTTGGTGCATTTCAAAGCCGAGGGAGATTTTACCCAGTGAGCATAAAAATATAACCAGCTAGCTTAACATCAGGGTGTTTTTCTTCCTCCAACTCACCCATGACGATGAGCTGCATCTTCTTGCTTCGGATGCCTGGAGCCTTCTTCACTTTGCACTGGTAGGTGCCTGAATCTGTGGGCTTCAGCCCCGTCAGGTTGATGGAGGCGTCACCTTTCTTGGGGTCAGGTGAGTTGAAGTGGACTCGGCCTATCATGGGTTCATAGTAGTCCTCGTACGTCCGGTCGCCAGAGTAGAGAATCACCTGGTTGTGGCAAAAGAACACAGGAAAGTTAAAAACCATTGTGCTCTGAACCCGGAAACAAACAAGATAAGGTACACAAAATGAGAGCTTGAATTCCTACCAACACTAAAACCCTGCCCAACAAACCAACTGAAAATATTTGGAAGAGGGAAAACACACATGCTTTTATCTCTGGATTGTCCTTCAATCGAGCAACCTGCACCATTTAGCTTTTCTGTGCAAAAGAAAAATGAAGGTGGAACAAACAAAGACACCACTGTGAGGCTAAATCAACACCTGCTGTGTCAACAGAGCCCCCCACCCCACACACACCCAGAGCCTGGGTCCTGAAGGAAATGCCTTCAAATGAAGGCCAGGTGGAGCCTTATAACAGTGGGGGTGATGGTAGAGGAAGAAAACAAAGATGAGAGCGAGGAAAGAAATGGAAAACGAGAAACAAAACAATCATCTCCTGCACACAATGTGATTTTCTTCCACAATTCTGCGGCAGCTGTCATCAACAAGCTCTTCTGTGCCACGATCAACACCGGCACAGTAACACCCCGGAGTGGAGAGCAGGAGAGAAAACATTCAGCATGACAGGAGAAAAGGACGAACACCAAAAAGAAGCTGACAAGTCAAACACAGGGGGAACAGACAGTGAGGTTGTAGCACCACTCTGCTCTACTTCCGACAGTAAAGCGAGATCCTTGAGATGGGACACAGGAGAGCTTAAAATGGGAACTGTGTTCATGTTGTACACATTGGCCACGCAAACAGGTACCACTGTTGAAATTCCACATTGCTCTCAGGGGAGGCAAAGCAATCCATGTGTCTTTTCTGGGGATCAGGATACCAGAGGTAATAACAGTTATGTGAGATGAGACCACAAAAGAAAGGAAATTAAATTGCCCCAAGCTCAGCCAGACAAGAACTCTCACTTGGGCTTCACCACTCACAGGGAAACACACAGGAGTGCTAACACACACACACACACACACGTAAAAACAAAACCCTTGCACATTAACCTTGAGAATCGTGACATAAAATCTCATAAAAAGCCTGGGAAAAAAACACGAAAAGGGCAAACGACTGAGAAAGCTGGCAGGGGAAGGGACGGACGGGACATGTGTCAGTGTGTGCATTTCATAGCAAGCAACAGTGGTACGACTGCCACCTGACAAGGCCTGCTCTACTGAAGTGATCCCACTGCAGTGGTAAAACACCTCTACAGGTCAGCCTCAGTTAAGATGACATCACTATCACGTGATGCAGCTATTTGAGAGGCAAAGCAGAGCGCTGAATTTCTGTGTACTCCAAACAATCTGCAAAGCTTAGTGCATCTGCATTCCTACTGAGGCTTTTAACTCCAGTGCTGCAGAAACGTCGCTGCTCCAAACCGATTCAAAAGGTTAATAAATAATGGTTCGCTGAAAGTAGAATTGGTGCTCTTCAATATTCAAAGCCACATTAAATGTAACAAAACATGGCAAGACACGGGAAAAACAGGTCATTTCCACAAAACCTAGAAGATAACAAATTACTCTGTCACAAGAAGGCAATGTTTGTGGCACGGGACGAGGTTACATAATTCATTTATCTATTAAAATATTCCAAATTTGGCCTCCATGACAGATTTTGTCATTGTTCTCACCGCAGTGGAAGGCACTCAGGGCACGCCCTTCGTTCAGTGAATCTGTAGCTTGGCACCGGGAGCAAAATGCAAATGACTGTTAATGTTGGCATGACCGGCATCTCTCATTCAAATCTCACAAAGCATCATGAATTAGCTGTGCTTCGACACCCAGAAAACACAGTGTGTTATAACAATAATATGTGGGATATGTTAGCCGAAAGGGGCTTAAAGCACATTGAGCCCCAGCTCATCTACAACAGATAAAAAAACAGCACAATAATATATACAAAAGTCTGAAAAGCTACTCCAGTTCACATTTACTTTCACTGGAGAATGGATCCTATTGAATATTTATCCATTCTAAATATGTTTCAACCACTCGCTGAGGGATTTGAGCATCTACGAGCCTCTGGATACAAAGTTATCCTTCCCTCTCACTGCTTTGCCTGGTCAACTTTGGTCCAAGCAGACTGGCCTAATTCCACTGAACCCTGTCACATCTATTAAAAACACCCACTTGGAATTAATGTGCCACTAATTTGCCAAGAATTTACTCAGTGCATGACTACATGTTGGTTAAGGGCTAAAAGAATGTGAGCGTGTGGGTATAGCAAAATGTAATAGGTCAAGGAGAACAAATGTGATCACAGAGAAATGTCTGACCTGCTTAAATACCTTCAAATGGTTGGAAACAATGAGCAAGTTAAAAGACGAGCTAAATTCACCCGTTTAGGAAGAGAACCTCTAAGGGAGCCACAAACTGCCTCTCATTTGAAGGATCATCACGAAAATAGGAACACATTTAAAGTTCCACAGAAGAAGAAAACAGTGGTTCAGCTTAGAGGGGGCAGAAGACGAGTATGAAGAGAGAGCTCTTCCTGGTTGAGAGTAAAGCTTGTTGGGTAAAGGGACAGAGAGGACAGTGGGCGTTCAATGAGGAGGCTGCGACCTGTTTCAAACATTAAAAGTAAAAATAAATCTAACAAAAACAATGGGTAAACACAGTAAGAAAAAGGTGAGAGGGATGAAAAAGCCTTGTGACAGGTGAGAGGTGGGGGAGCTGAGGGCCAGGGGAGAGGACCACAACACTGCAGTGATCCATGGCAAGAAACTGTCTCTGTGGCTACTAACACCCACAGGGTGAGTGGATGTCCTGTAGAGCAGTGCAGGCCACCCATCAGAGGGCTGAGGGCCAAGCCGCAAAGGCACTACTGCGCCTTCTGTATGTAGCTGTGAGAACAAATGCCCTACCGAGGTGCATGGGGCTCACATTACCTTTTCTTTCTCATCATAAGTTACAATGCAACACAGAAAAATTACAAAGAAACAGTTCCCAGGGAGCCTGGATCACATTTCCTAGGCTGAACAACACCTGAATCTACGAGAAAGAACAAAGCTTGACTGAAAGTTGACCACAGGACAGATATTTTAACTTCAACACGTACCACTTTGTCCTCTTTCTGGTTGTCAGAAGCCAGCAAGCTCCACTCAATATCCAGTGGTCCAGAATCCTCTGGGGCCAAGGTGAACTGGCAGTCCAGCTTGACACTCTGACCTTTGGCCTTTTGTATGGGTTCCTGTCCTGTAGAGGTGATCTCCAGACCAGAGGCCATGCCTAGATTGGAATGAAGAGAGCACGTTAAAGTCACGGCTGCAACAAACATGATTAAACATGCAAAGACGGTCTAAAATGGGAGAAATACAAGACTTCAGACTTTGGTTTTTACACATCTATATATCCATATCTATACTTTTGAACTAATAATTATGCGCAAGGGCTACATCTGAGTGATGGAGAGCCCTTTATCCTTTTTTAGAATTTTCAAATCAAAGCTTTAATTGAATATGAAACAGGTTTATAATGACTAATTCAGTGTTAACATATAAGCATGTCTATTAAAATGGAACAAAAAGTAGCTTAAAAGAGAAGAAAAAGCCTTCATAAACAGGGCAGAAGAACAAAGACAAAGTATCTTATGCAGTATTAAGTCAGTTGTGAAATACCTGAATTAAAGAATAGCTCTTAGAATAAGACACGAGAAGTAAAGCAAGCAGAACGAAAAGGTGATGGTAAACTGAGAGCAAAACATAAAATTCTCAATTTTATTCTTAGATTTAATAGACATTACTTCCATGTGACATCAACTAGGTCAAATATTTCATTCAAAATGAGATTCCAGCTCCATCAGGGCTACAGCCCGTAGTGAACTGAGCTGTCACAGGCTGCCATAATGTGTTAAAATCCTTCTGACAGCCTAATACCTTCCAACGAACCGGGGGGGCAAAACACCAAACAAATTAATGAAGAAACACAAATGTTGCTGCTGAAAAAACACCCTAAATGAGTAACAGCCGTTACATAAATGGCACCAATAACATTTTGCCAGCAGAAATGATCTGCTGCGAACAAAAGAACCTTTTCACTCCCTCTGGAAACACAAAAGCCGTGGCATTCACCTCAGCTGCATCTGCCTCTCATTTAGGCGCTTTTACACACAGCCGACTGATGCATGGAGATAATTGGGGAAACAAGAGACCAAATCCTGCCACTGTAAACATTTTATTACCAGGAAAATTAACTACCGGCGTTTTTCTTTTGATGATTACATCTCTTATAAAAAGACAAACAAATGACAGTGGGGGTGTAAACAGGTATTTAAGCTAATCAAACATGGCCACAATGGGCCAGTCATCCTCTCTCTGTATTAGCTAAAAACATTCTTGCTTACAGCCCAGAGTCATGCTTTCAGGTGTTCACATTTCGTACTCTGACAATGGCGCACAGGCTAATGCTTTTGTAGTGATTATGATGCTGAGACGTATTGATTTGAGCTCTGGTTAGAGGGGGTGAGCTACAGGTTGATCGTCTGTCAATCAGCTCTCTTTCAGTCCTAAAACCCACTTTGGCTGATAACCAAATGGGGTAGACCACAGGGGACCACACACATCCACTATGAGAATCTCAGTAACACCCACTTCTGTTGAAGCTTAGAGCCTGTAAGCATTTAATATGGTTGCAAAGCACAAGAGTGGTTTCATTTCTGGGCCGCTGGTGCTGCAGCTGGTGGTTTGAGCCCACAGATTCTGACAGATGCCCTTGATGGGAGCGATCCATCGCCTTCAGCAGGAGCGGGAGAAACAGGAAGCAAGCGAGAGGAAACAGAGATATGTGCCTATCACTGTCAGAACGGATATGTAGCTCGTCGTTTGTATGAGGGAAAGCTGTGTCAATTCATCACACATTTAGAGAAGGCAGGGCATTATTCACAGCTGCCCTGAAAAGAGGAGAGAATGATATTCCGAGAGAGAAAGAAGACCAGAGTCTGATTTCATACAGGTAATAAAGCAGCCTATCTAAGGCTCTGGCTGCTGTTTGTTTAAATTACAGAGCAGCTTCAAGGCCCAGGCCACGTTCACGTGGTCCTACATTTGATACATATCTGATGATTTTCAAAGCCACCTCTGGGTTTAAATCATTATGTGAACATGCACACAAACCATGCAGACCTCAACAAAAACAATCAGAAGGAGCATTATGACCTGCAGTGTGAACGTAGCCCAAGTTGATTTCCCATCAAAAATCAGCATATGAATTGTTTGACCTTATAAAATCCCACAACTGTAAATTAAAGCAGAGGAAATATGAGCATGCATCCCTTGAGCCAGTCATCCTGAACATCCATTTCCTGTAAAAATAATCCACTGAATCCGACATAATTCTATTGTGCTGAACTGTTTCTACTGAGAGATTATTCACTTTAATGCTGACTGAAGGCTAGCAAAGCTCAACTGGTCATGATAACTGGAAATGGTAATTCCATGTGTCCCTCTGTTCTGGAATTCAGCAGCAACTGACTCAAAAGGTTGGAGCTACGGTCTTTCTATTCATCTCCACCATGAGCAGCCCACTGAGCTTCAGTCTAAATAAAGATAAGACTTTTATCCCCTTATTTTCCTTATAAACAGATAAACAGAAGTTCTAGGGGAATAAAGTCCTCATTGTGGGGATACAAGCATGGTAAAAAGAGAATTTACTATGATTTTACCAAAGAGTGAAGGAAGGAGAGCTAGTCCTCAAATAACATTCTGATAAAGGGACTATTTATGATTTGCCATTCATTAGATCACAACTTACATCAATGAAAATGATAGACAAGAATTAAAGGTCTAAATTACAATTTTAAGTTAATGCAGGAATTAGTCATAAATAAAAAAAGAGAAAATAACAAGAAACAATGAAAAGAACAACAACCTCTATAAATCAGCAGGAAAGGGCGTTTTAATTGCAGTTTGGAAACAACAAAAAAATATTCACAAGTGGTAAAACTACTGCCGCTCTCTCTTGGTGGAACAATACAAAGAATGTTGGCATGCTCAGAGTTTTCCAGCTCACAGTGTTAATCAGTAACAATCAGCTATGGGCCCATGCTGTTGACAGTGTCTGAACCCTGGGCTGAGTCACTCTTCAACACAAATGATCTCACTGCGTTTAAGGTCTGCAGCAGTGAGAGGGTGGTGCATACAATCAGAGGCTCAGAGGGTGAGCTCCGGTCTTTATTCAGAGGCTCCAGAGCAACAGTAAACTGACCTTCTTTTAAACCGGTAATAATAATCCAGTGATAAGAGAGGCAATCATTACAGTTCAAGGGGAACGATGAAAAATTGAAAATGGACTGCAAGTGAACGCGGCCATGCATGCACGGCAGCCACACTCATCTATTTTCTGAGATGCTGTTAAGTAAGATGCATGTGAGTGTGTGTGGGACTCTATGTGTGGGTCTGCGTAGTGGGAGCCGAGCAGTGGGTGGAGGGCAAAATGGCTAATTAAAAAGTCTGTTTTAATAACCACTCATGGCTGCCTGTTTCTCTGTGAGCCACTCATTCCTTCCTGTCTTCACCACACTGACACGGCACACAGCACGGTTACTGGGAGACCTGGAATGAGCTAAAGGAATTCGGGGTGTCAGTGTGCTCCACCCAACACCCCGACTGCCACCAACTCGTTCACTCACCACCTTCTGTGCTCCTTCCTGCCAGCCTCGGCCTTCCAGTTCTTTAACACAGCCGTGATTGTGGAGCACAAGCCCCCTGGCCTCCAATTCTCTGTGGTACTGCTGATTGTAACCCCGCCACCCACCCCCTCCACCTTTGTCAGCATACAATGGGGAATGAATCCTGTCTCCTGGCAACCAATCCCTTGAAGAAGGTTGCTGTGGCGCTTAAGACACAACGTGACAGAGACAGAAAGAGGGAAAGAAAGAGGAAGATAGACAGTGAGGGACGTAAGGAGTGGGAGTAAGAGGTTAAGTAGGAGGAGGGTGCAGGGAAACTCATGACGTGGAAAGTCAAAACCTTTAAGGGCATTTGTGGAGGTCAAAAAGCTCCATAAATGCAGAGTTTGATAAGAAATTACTTCACACTGTGGAGGTGACGGAGTGATGCAACCAAACTGAATAAAACATTTATTTAAAAGACATTGAGTCACATAACAAAAACAGTAACTTTTAATCTTAGTGAAATCTTAAAAGGACACAGCTATGGAGTGAGAGTGCTAGTCTGTATTTCTGTTGGCTTTGTTTACAGACTGTAAAAGATTAATGAAACGGGCCCTGTTTCACAGACTTATGTTTGGAGGAATTCAGATTTTGAGCTGTCACCGTCTTCCTTTCAGTTTGAAACATGCTTACAGATCTAAATAAGATGTAAAACCAGCAGCAGAGGGCCTAAACTCATTAAGAGAGTTAACTCTTACAGAGTTAACTAATCTAAGTGAAAACTCTGGATATAAGATGAATACACTCCCCATTTTCCCAAGGCAAGAGAATCAAGTTTGGAGACAAGAAAAATGTCTCACACATTTCAGATTTACAATTGATATGAATTGATAGATTGTTTTACTGTATTGGACACTGTTACTGACGTTAGCCTTTCAGTGGCTATATGCAAGGATTTATTATGACTATTAACGGATTTATTTTATTTTTTTATTGACTGATCTAACGATGTAGGATTAACGATAATAAAACACACAGCAACTGTAAATTGGGTTTAAATTGTTATTCTAACTAAATTGATTAGCCACATTTGTGGAAGTACAGACAATACAACAAAAAAACAATTCATGATTGAAAGTGCAGATTTGAATAGAATTTACTTTGTAGCCTAATTTACCAGATTACAAATGAATACTTATGAAATTAGATTATGAAAAAAAAACCAAACGATGTTTAAAATATGTAAACACTTGGAGCATAACATAAGCAGCCTGCATTTATAAATGAGGATAGGTTTAATGTTGCACAGCAGACTGTCCTCCCTGGATTCTTCACTGTCTAAAGCAAAATTATGAATGGTTTCATCTCAGTAGTGAATTAATCTAAATTCACTGGGCGAACCAAGGAAGTCCATCTTTGTAAAAATTTGCATCACATCCAAATGACGAAATGTGCAAAGATAAAAAAAAACATACAAGATTTATGGAAAACAAATTAGATGGTTTGTTATAAATAAGGCACTTCCATTGCCACTCTTTTTAAATGCCATTTCTGTATATAGTGTCATTTTCTGAAAACCATCCCCTATGAAAAGTGAGATCATTCTTTCTCAGCTGTGACTTCCAACTTATGTTTTAATTACCACAGCAGAGAGAAACACACTTGGCCTGAACCAGTCATCAGTCTAACAGCCAGGAAAGATTAGTTTCTTTGTGGCGTGTACATGGATTTCTCAGCATTGATACCGTTTACACTGAAATACTATGTCAGAGGTCTTCCACACAGACACAAAGCTAAGCTATGTGCTACGGGGAGTAGCATCAGCAAATGACCATAAACCCTGAAGCTAGGGGACAGTTTGACAAGCTAACCTCTCCTGACCCAAGATCAAGACCCTCTGAGTCTTGGCAGGGACGACAGCGACCATAAGCTTCTTCTGAAGCCTGGAACACCAAGTCCTACCATTACGAGATAAAGGCAGCAGCTATTTTAGGCTCATGAGGCAACAACAGTGACAAAAAAAAGCTTGGCTAGGTGAAAGAGCTGAATTACTCTGCAATAAGACTTACTCCCGTTTACCCTGCTCTAAGGTTTATGTATCCTTAATCCACTTACACTACGCATTTGGTTTAATGCAAGCCTTAGTGGCTCTGCCAGCTTTGGTTCACTATTTCAGTCAGTGTTTAAGTGTTTAAGTGAAAACCAATAAACATCGAGCAAGTGTTTGTGTGTGTCACAGAAAATGGATCAAAGAATATCGACAGGCATGAGTTTCCATATTTTCTTTCATTACACTTCAAATGCAATATTTTCTACTCTTTCAAAACCAACAAACAAAACAACGATCTTGGAACTATCGTGGTATTTTAAACAAAAGCAGGATATAAAACATCACTGATTCATTATAGCAAACCCACAGACTGCTCCCCATCATGCATAAGCCTGCCAATCCCCGCAACCACGCGAGGGAGCATCAATTATTTCCGGCACAGGAGAAGATACCCTCTTAACTTGTTTGTTACTCTAAAAGAGGAGACTGGATGCTCGCCCCGGTGCTCCCACTGGAACCATTCAATTTGAAGCAGTGTGGGTACCCTGAGAGCGAGTTTGGCTGCGCTTTATTCCGTGTAGCAGAGGGCTGGGATTGTTGAACCATACTGACTGTGTCGTAATGCTGCCTGAAAGCTCCACGTGCCACACAGAGCTGCCATCAATCCAAAGCGAGGATGACCTGAAGGCTGTTTTGACATAATTGAACATTAAGTGATGAGCGGGTGATGAATGACGAGCACTTTAAATGGTTGCCTGAGCATTTGACAGCTTTTCGACAAGCCTGTGGGGGATGTGGGAAACACAATATATTTTGAATGTCCACAGCATCGATGATTACCAAAAAACAAACAGATCTAACACTCATTCATGTGGAGTCTGACCACTTCTTTGTTAAGTAGTCTGAGAAAACAGGACCTACTCTAAAGTATTGAGACTCATTGTATAATGAATGATTAGGTGTTGCTCATGAGAGTAATTCATTACTAGCTGCACTGGAATTTATAAAACCCTGTTAAAGTGATTAAATTTGCATTTCTCTGTGCTGTGGTAGATTTTAAGAGCTGCTCCTTGTCTCACACTACCACCACGAATTGCTCTAAAGCTACACTCTAAGCACTAAAATCAACTGCCTAATCGCTCCCCCCCCCACAACCATCTCTCCCTCCCTGGGAGGGGATGGAAAATGTATCTGAAGCCCCCTGAAGAGAATTATAACAATGCCCAGCATCTGTATTATCTGTGAGACCTGTTAAAAGACGTGCATGCATGCACACGTAAAAAGGCCTCTGTCCTTGGGGACTGAGGCCCAGGGACACAGTGAGTTGATGACAATGTGGTGGTGGTTCTGCCATGCAGCTGATAGGAGGGACGCCGGCATGGGGAGCAGCAAACAGATAACTTCTGATAAAATCCTCAGGGGAAACAACTGATATCACGCCACTATTGTGACATGGGGAGTAGAATACAGCAGAAGCGACACAAAATGTGAGGTGTTTGATGGGGACAATGAAACACCGTGTTCCTAAAAAAAAAAAAAAAAAAAAAAAAGCCTAAACGCAGATAAAGACGTTGCATAGAAAAACAGTCGATGACGCCAGCAGGGTAATTAGAAAATCATGTCTTCCTCACTCAATTGGAGAGGAGGGAGGGGGAATGAATAAAAAAAGAAAGCATTCTGCACGATTTAAGAATGTGTGCAAAATAGAAACCTCTCAATGCTCTAAAGGAGCAAATATGCATTTGGATTTTTGTTTACCACACCAAAGGACAGAAATCAATCATGGGATTATGATTAGTCAAAGAAGTGGAGTTAAAGGTGACACAAATCTATGCAGAAATAAGACCTCTTCACTGGTTTTAACTAGACCTTGTGCTTAGAGAGACGCTCTATGTGTGGAGATCAAATTTAGGATGAAATGAATAACAAATGAACGCTGGGTGAGGCTGTCTAAAGAAACAGTGTCTGTTAAACGCTGTCTAAGCTTTCAGCAGCTTACTGTGAACCAGAAAAATGAAAACCACATGTGTCAGTGGGGTAGAGCCATGGGGCGTCTCTCCTGACACAGGAGTTTTTATGAACAAGGGGGAGGCAGCCATGCTAATGCCTATCCTATCCCTTTCAACCCCCCAAAACAAATAAAGCCTCTGATACAACCCAGGCCCCTGTCTGCGCCCCGGCCCCTGCTTGGGCCCCAGGGCACAATGCCAACTGTGATCAGGAGGTAAGTTTGCTGATCAAACACCGAGACACAACTAAGACTTCATTTGGACTGTAGAGTTCCTCGTGACAGTGCTTATGTCCGGGTGGTTAACAGTGAAATGCCAGCGTAAATCAGCAGCGTGTGGACATCACCAAGGAAACTGATTTGGCACTTCTACTCAAACCTTAAGACTCCATGGAAAAGAAAATAACTTCAACACACCGGAATTTCCAGACCTTAGCAAATTCATCTCCTCAGTCAGAGGAGTGCTGGACATTTGACGAAACTATGTTCACCAGGATAAACAGGGTTTAGATAACAAACTACTTCCTCCAGCCAAATGGAACAGATCATTCACATCAACATCTCTGCCCTGTTTTTATTTAACTTTTAATGGAGGTAAACCCCGCCACATACACACAAAGAATGTTAACAAAACCCTTACAAACACCTTAAGACTCTGATGGACCACAGCCAAGCCACTAAAAATATTTAAGGAGTAGGTACACATCACAGATGGTTTAGAGGAGAGTGTTAAATATCAAGAATCCAAACATCAGTGGCTCCAGCTGAATTCCTGGTTTCCTCCTTTTTCCCTTCAGATGGAGCTCAGGAACATAATATTCTTATTTTTCTTTCTTTTTTTTTAAATAAAACAAAAGGGTTTTTTTCTTTTAACACAATTCTGCTTTCCTGGATTTGATTAAGTAGATCTATTCAGATTTCTGTAAAACAGTGAAGACCAACCTCCTTAAGACATTATTATATTTACATGGTAACCTATTTTCCCATGTAGCACACAGGCATGTGTGACTATCAGCTGCATTGGCCAGGAGGCAGTCAATGAGTTGGCTTTGCTTATGCCATTTCCTCGAGGTGCAGGTCTAAAATTAGGCCCCTGCCTGAAGGATGCTGCATGATTGCAGAGTTCTGCAATTTGGTTAAAAAATACACTGTGCCCTGTACTTATTTTATGCCAATAGTGTGCCATCAATAAGCATCATTGAATTCATATCTGGCAGCTGGTGAAACCTGCCTGAGGCCTCACATGTTGACAAAGTACTTTGTAATAACCGCTGAAATGTCGATTCCTTTTCAAATGCATTTAAAACATCCATTCACTGTAAACCCCGCCCATCCTGCCCACAGCAGGCAGAATGGGGTCTTTGTGGAGGTGTAACAACACAGACGGTGCCTTCCTGTCCTCTGTGTGGTGGAGACACTACAGCAGGACATCAAGATAAGGCTGCTGTTAAAAGATAACCAGACGGATAATCCCTTTCTCCTTTAACTCCACAAAGGCAGCGAAACAAGGCCGACACTTCAAGGCTGGAGTTTCCTCCTCATACAGAGGTTCTTGAAGCAAGGTGTAGTAAATGCACCTGAGTGGAGAGGCCCAGTGGCAAGCTGTAGGCAAAAACTGTCAGTTGCTGTTACAGTTTAACTAAGACCGCTGGGTTTATTCATGCCTCCAGCTCGCACTCTCTGCCTCAACATGAGGAGAGAGTTCAAACCGACCGGGCTTGTCGACTTACAACGATAAGTGACAAGACACGAATGGGAATGTTAAAAATAACTTGCACTGGTTCAGCTATCGTGCACAAAGGCAGCGCCACATTTTGGCTGGTAACGAAGTCTGCTGGCATCTAATCCGCATGTTGTGTTCTTTAATTGTGCATGAGATGAGGCAAGTCAAAGTGGAAGAAAAGCAGAGAATCTGGACACCCGAGATAAATGCAGTAAGCTCATTAAAGACGAAGAGCCCAGATTTGAGGGCATCAAAGATTCAAGGAGTGTGCTATGGAAAGTAAAAAGTTATTTCAACCCTAAAGGCTAATTAGATCTGTTTAATAAGATCCGTTTGGTGGAAACTCGATAGAAACTCCCTTCAAAGGACATTAAAAAAAGATTTTGTGTCAAGATACAAGTTACTCCCGAATCAAAGAGCAGAGGCTGTGATTTTTGGGGAAAAGCTCATTTTGGAAATGAAGCTGAGCAGTTTCCCCACAGGATGCTACAAACAGAATGTCGTTTATTTTTTTTGGTCTAACGTTAATGTCTAATTGTGAAGTATTCTTCTGATTAATGGCTGTGGAAAAGGAAGCTAAACACAACCGATCCGGGCACAGGCAGTGTCACCATGGTAACAGAAAGAAAGTGTTTAATTCTACCATAAGATACAAGGTTTACCTTGCCCAAAAATGCAACAGACATATGCAACTACAAACTACAATTCTATTCTTGCCTTTGCTTCTCATCAGGTAAAAGGTCACGTGTGATGCACGGCCAACAGAGACTGCCAGATACTAATTTGTGGCTGCTCCGGTTTAAAACACACCTCCTTTTGATTGGAACTGGCACCTGGAATGTGAGATGTGTGTCACCACAAACACAAAACACTACGATTAAATTAATGTGACTTGACTGCGCCTCATTACGTGCCACGTTGTTTTATTCTTATTCTTACCGAAGCACAAATAGGAATGTTAAGACTCCTTTATGACCAATAAAAATCACGTAGAGAAAAAGCAAAGCCACTTTAATGGCACTTACAATTTTGATTTAATAAAAAATATTCACTCATGTGACACAAATCGTATTCCAATGAAAGAGAATGGAAATGTTCTGTGCGACAAATAAAATCTTGTTAAACGACAACAAACCTGGGAACTGGCAGTAAAGATTGTGGAAGGTCATGTGACCGTTGAGCTTGTAGTGCCAGCAGTAAAGTGCTTTTGCCTGAAACCTGCTGTACAAGCCAAGTCCCTGATGGCTCTAATGACATCTAAAATGGTCTAACCCCTGCGTTGTCTAGAGAGCCGGCCAAACTCTGCTGCTTATAGGACATGTTGGATCAAGCTGAAAAGTAGATAATCTTGGTGAAGTGTCTGAAGTGCCACATAGTTACTTTTCACCTACTAATGTGTTGGAAGTAAAACGATAATAGTGGTAAACAAGTATTATTTATAATGAGGAATTAGTTTCCATGAAGTTCAAGTCCAACATCAACCTCTACCACCCTTCAACAATGAGGCAAATGTTGACAGTGAAATACCACAGCTAGCTGCATCTGCAGCTATTCAGCTATAACCAACAATCTGAATGTGGAGAGAGACCAGGAGACGTTAGATATCACAGCATCTGCTGCATGAAATGACTTGGCTTAAAATCAGGTGACATTGAGACGGACAGACTGGCGATCTTCTTAAATGCTAAAAGGCCATTTATGTACAACTCAAACTCTGAGGTAATAACTCTAAACTCCCCTAAGATAGGTACTCTGTTCTAAATATAAAGGCAATGTCCCCCCATACACATTATGAAAGAATCTTGTTAAGTGCCTGTATGATGGATTTTCTCTTTTTCTAATCATTAGCCACTCAGAAAAAGTCAGCCAGCCTCTCACAGCTCTGTGTGAGCCCATGAATTATACATGGACTACGTTAAGAAACTTAATGGCTGGTTACTCTGGAACTTAACAGCAAAAGCTACCGCGTGGCTGGCTTCCTCTGTGTGCCTGCTTATTTAAACAGCAGCGCTTGTCATTAAGTGTGTGCAGTAATGTCCATTTGACACCATAAACCGGCCAATCATACAGATATTCTCACTTCAATCTCATCTCTCAGGAGAGCAACTGGGCCAGCTGCTGATGGGATGCACTACAGTAATTAAATGTCTGTTGTGGCTTGCTGACCTTGGTGTGGTTTGGGCTCTGAGCCCGCTTTATATCCCACAGTAGCAGATGCGCTGGTCATCATACCTCTCGATCCTGCTGAGATCCAGAATCAAAACCCTCAGTGGCGGGGTTAGACTGTTTAAACACAGTAGCTAATCTATGTGTCCAAGTGGAAGTCATAGATGACCATTTAGTTATACTTCCCAGACATTTTTCGTGCCGCCATGAAAAATGCATCTCTATGATTTTAAGATAGGTTTGTCATAATTAAACGGTTTAATTGAAATGATCTGAGTTAATTATTATGATGACTGCGTGACTGTTGTAATTGTCTTCAATTACCTGTTTTAAAATAGCAACTTGGCACTGACGTAATGTTAGCTTGTTTTCCTCCTGACAGACAGCTACTTTATACACTCTCAATGATGTCATGTTGTTGCACACCTGTCCACTGCTTTGCGCATACCGTATAAGCCATGATCGATTGCTGTTCTGAAAGCTTTGAAGGCAAAAACACTCCATTTGAAATTCATTCAAATCTTTTTACAAGAAGGAAGCCACCAGTTTGAAAAGGAGCAAAGAGGGAAAAAAAAGAAAAAAAAATCATGCATAAATATGTCATTACATTGTAGATTTTCAAACTCTATTTAAACTTAAAATAAACCCAGCCAAACCCTTGTAAATGTGAGGACATGACAGCAATCGTTGAAATATCAGCTGAAGCTAAAAAACCACAAGCTCTATCCACACATATACCAGGAGGGTCATCTTCCTCATTATTATGTTCGACTAATAATTGGATGAGTATAGATATAGCTGGAACTCATCTTTTGTTCAAAACAAAATCCTGGAGCCACAAGAGGTTTTGCCGAAATGCTACTGGTAGTTGATTGTACATAAAACCACTTCCTTGCACAAAGGTGTTATTTCCAAGATTTTCTGTCCGGTAAAACTGCAAATATTGCACTTCAGTGCAGACAAAGGACAGATATTGGAAGTCAATGTGGTATTTAACAGCCCAATTTTTACGTAGAACAGGCTCTGGCTTCAGTGTAGCATTAGTATTAATAAGTATTAAGGGGGTAAAAAGGCCACAATAAATAGGATATTCTCTGACTTATTCTATGACATTTTGTACTCATTCTCCTTCAACTGTCCAACTAAAATTCTCACTACGCCATAATAATTCCCCACAAAAGCTTGAATTTAATTCTAAAAATGATAATGCAAGCAATCATGGCTCTTAAAAATGGTTTAGAGGGGGATTATGTGCACGGCAACAGCCGGTTTCTCGCAACAAATCCCTTTTTTTCACATGGACAATCATTAACATAAGTACAGAAGTTACCATCAAACCTTAATCTGACACACAAAGACTAATTTAAATATAACACAAGGAGAGAAATATGAGCGCATCAAAAATGAGACAGCCAACACACAACAGCCATTTGTCTTTTTCACAGTACCAGCAGACAACTATGCTGTTTTTCAACGAGATGAGGTACTATAAACGGCTCCTTCAACAGCTGCTCTACCTCCACCCACATCCACTAAATTTACTCCCAACTCCTGTTTATACTGCCTGAGGACAAAATAAAAATGATCCTCCACTCAGCTTTGTGCAAAACGATACCGGGCCTGTAGTGAATTACAGAAGTCTGATACACAGTAACTTCTCAGTGCGGCAGAGCAAAGATGGTCAATATTAGAGGCTGTTGTACCTGACAAATCTACTTTTTAAAAATATTGTATCACTAAGCTCAGTGCAGTAATGCTACACAATGAATAACCTCTGAGGGTCAAACATGTTGAGACGGCCTCTGCAGGGCAGCAGCCTGAGGACATGCCCATCACACTCCGCATTTCACACTGAGAGGTCCAGCTCAGAGTGCTACGGAAAAGTCAGTATTTGGTTTAAAAGGTCGGAGAATTATTCATATCAGTAAATACGGGTGGCTCAAGATTTTAGGCCTGTATTGTAAAAGTAAACAAACCGGCCAGGTGCTTGTTCAAGGGGAGGGTTGGTTTACTTTGAGTTTCCACAGGCTACAGAGCCATATACAGTCATTATATAATACAGTTTACATCTGCTCAAACCCCACTCCTGTTTAGTTTGAAGCTCTCTCCTGTTTTCTTCTGCTCTGATGCCGAGTTAGAGCTGTAAGCAGGGACAAAGTTGTTCTCCTCCCACGGCTGCATAACCATCTCATTTTATCTTGAGGTTGATATTTAATGTCTGCATGAATGTTGTAACAGACAGAAGTCATTGCTTATGCACACTATCCGTTGTTAAAAGGGTTTCATAATCTCCTGCTGAGAGAATTACAACATCAAAGTGCAATTATAAATGCAGCTGTAAAAAGGTGCTTGTGAGTGCTGCTCTAAACAGAACAATGAACGTTCATAAGGAGAGAAAAAAAATGGCTCTCCACCTCCACTTCAGGCTGGATTTTATTTCTTCTATCAATTAGTTAGAATAGTAGCTTCAAGTTTTAATTGTGAGTCAAAACAACGTCAACAGCATCTTCTGATGCAATTAGTTATTGGTTTGATACATTTATGTTGTTAAAAACCCTTCCCTGGTAACAAAGGATTGTGAAAACTTATCACACAGAACAGCTTATTTGTCACAGAGCCTCTTACGCCTCATCAGGATGGAGGGCGTTGTGGGCACTGCAGAGCCGGGCGTGGAACGACTAAGTGATGAATGTGCTGCGGGGTGTTTATCGCCCTCACAGTGAGACGCGGTGATGATGACCGATGGACTCAAGAGAGCGAGGAAAATCAGCACTGCTGTGACCTTGTTTTAACTGATAGGCAGTCCCTCTGTTGTTCTCGTTACATATCTTTTAGTACAATCTCTTTTTGGCTCATATTTTACAGATTCCTGCTATGGTGCCAAACCTCCTGTCACCTGTACTTTGTGTCTCTGTTATCAGCCTATTAAATCTCTGTCGGTGGTAATAAGGTAAAACACAGGTGTTTAAATGTTAAACAATGTGTACAGGATTTAGTGTTCAGCATACATCACAACACCAATAAGGGAAAATATGATCTCACCTCATTCAGCAAAACTTATCGTCTGTCACACCTCCGCAAGCTAAGTCAAGACAAAGTGTTCAAAGGATACCAAAAGCAATACAAGATTTACTAAATAACCAGAACAAAAATATATTAACACTGCCTTTTATTTTGTAATCCTCATACACTAAGCTTTGCGTGTGAGTTACTAGTGTGATATTTAATGCCTTCATATCAAAACTTGCTTTCCCAAAATAAAAAACAAGTGCCGATAAATCAAGTGGGATTTTAACATTTAAATCTAAATTAAAACATACCCCGAGTCTGACGATAAGTACAAAATCAGTAACTTAACTGAAATGTTTGTTCTTTACAGAGTAAAAACAAAAATTACTCCACAAGACTGGCTGATTAGGTAGCAAGTTAAGCTAGCTGATAGCTTTTCCCACTAACAGTCAGCCTCCCATGAAATAACCATCACGAAACAGAAATGCATACAGGCATGTCGAAGCTGAGACAAGGGAATTTAAAAAAGTGAAATAAATGCAACTGGGGAAATAACAGAAAAATTACAATGTGGAAATAACATAAAACTGGACATGGACAATTAAGAATCTATAAATAAGTTTAAATAATAGAGTGGAAGAATAAACTTAATGTTTAGACAGGGAAATTCAACAAACTCAATGACGAGCCAAGCGTTGCTTACAGCGTGTTGTGAGATACAATCTTGTTCAGCAGATCTCTGCAGGTGACGCTTGCCTCTTTTTATAGCAGCAACATAAAAAGTTTTAAATTCTTTTTCACCTTATGAGAAAAATTTATTTGAGGCCATTCATTTCTGTCATAATTCAATATGCATGCAGCTGAGGAGGCCAGTGCTTTCAGTCGGTCAATGCTGAAGCAAACTTGTTACTGGAGGTAGACAGATGAGATACGCCAACCTGAAGTATCCGTCAATGTAACATTGGCTTTATGACCATGGGGTTAAAGTCAAGCCTCGCCAATATATCTTCCCACAAAAATGCTTTGGCAGCAGCAATAGCATGCAATTTTACTCGCCTCCTATGAAAAAAGAATGAGCTCTGAATACAAAGTGGCTGCACCGCCATTAACCGGACTATGAAACAGGAACCACTATTAATCATTTTCACAGACGCTGTAGAAGGCAGTAATTTGCTCATTCGGTAATACAGATATGAAATAGAAGGTTGAGGAAAGGGGAGAGGCACAGTAATGTGTTGAAGCTAAGGTGGGATGCATGTAGGTGAGCAGGACTTGGCACCGGGTTTGGACAGGGCTTGGCATGTTAAAATATTAATGTTTGGGCTTGTGAATATTCATGGGCGGCTGTCCCCATCATGAGATTGTGGAGGACAGAGCAACGTCACTAGAAGTAATCTGATTCCATGCATCCCTGTTTCACTCTCAAGCTCTCAAGGACAAGGTGCTCTGGGCAGACGGGTAGTTGTGACCTCGAGGCCTCGCCTGCATGAGGCCAATGACAAAGGCTGGGGTGGGGCTGATTGGGCCTCCACACAACAGCTGTGGGTGACATCTTTCCATGCCACATATCCTCGGTGACACATGCAAGTTGCAGAAGGTTCAACAGTTGTTTGTGATATTCAGTTTAGTTAATAGATCCATTATTGTGTTAAATACAATGGGAATTTCTTATCTGCTGGAAAACATTCATGCATAAAGGAGGCAAGGGGGAGGGTAGTCTTCTTAAGCATAATCACACACATGCTCCCTCCTTCTGCATGTGTGTCTGTTTTCTAAAAGTAACCAAGCAACCAGTGCTTGGCCAGGGCCTTTGCTTTAAGGCTTATCAGGTAACTACTCCGATCCAAAGTGAAAATGGTTTCACTCTTAACCTAAACAGTCCTGGAAAAAAGACAACGCATTCCAGACTGGGTTATCGACAGCAACAATGTGTTTTCTGGGTGAGTTTATGGAAGACATATTTCAAGAGACAAATGAGTTTTTACTTGTCAGGAAAGTACTGACAGGGCAGAGCTTTGTGAGAAACGCTCTTCAGTTGGTGCATCTGCACAGCTCTCCACAAGCTTGCAGCTACATTTGCGGCTCGAATGGGCCGTTTAACTGTCCCACAGCGACTGTAACATTTCACATGTACGGGAGAGAGGTTAAGTTGGCAATGAAGTGTGTCCAATACTGCAATGCTGGAAAAATATTAGGCATTCTGGTTATGCTCATAATGCAGGCAAAAGTGTCCAAATCTATCTTTTTTTACCCATGTGTGACCAATATATGATTTTTTAAAATAGTGTCTGAACAGCTCAAATGCGACCTTTTCGAATCTGACCATGGCTCCTCTCACATGTGGTCCTAAAACAGATACATTTGGTACATGCACAGCTTGTATCAATGATGTATCCTTTAGCTTTTTGTCACCAGGATTAGGGTTAGTTTTTGCCAATGTGCTTGGTTGTTGGAAAAGCAGCGGCTCATTTCAGAGAAGTTCAACAACCAAGCGTATAACGACAGAAAAATGTAAAACTTCTTAATCTCTAAGCGGTCTTCTATACACACTTTCCTTTAATAAACCCGGATCAGAAGCAATTTTTCAAAACAAGAACAAATATGGCGTCCCTATTAATACAACAAACAATGACTGATGAGTGTGTTTATTTTACATCATTGCTTTTATTTAATACCACAGATGAGTATTTTAAACTGCGAGCAGAGATTATGTCGTCTTTATACTCTTTATAAAAAAAGAGACAAATCTTTATATACTCATAAAAAATATAATACAGAAATGGCCTTATTGTCCCTACTAGTAATTTCATTCTTTTATCATGATTTGATATAAATTAAGTACATCAAACAACAAGTAGGGCAAAGAATCTGGAGCAGAAATAACCAACTCGCTATGTTGCTGTAAAAGAAAGGTTTGTATAGTATTGTGTATTCCTAAGTTAAAAGAATGCCATGAGTCTGGCAGCTACTGTTCTTGTCTGCCGAAGTGGAACAGCACTCAAATAACAAGACCATGGTGGCATTTAGATGGTAATGAGCCCAAACTAGTGTACGCAATAATGTGAATCATGAGACAAGAGACAGTAAACAACACACTGTGTAAGCCTTATCTTGCAAACAATAACACAAAATTTGACACGGGACTGGCTCCGAGATCCTAAACAGACCACTGAATCAGCCTGACCGCAGCTCTACTGCATCCCATCAAATGCATGAAAATATTTCAATAACTTCCTTCTAATGAGCCAGTAGACAGCACCAGCGCTAAAGTTTTGCCACAATTCAAAGTGGGAGGAGGGAGCTTGTAGTTTCAGTCTAAATTCCAGCTCCCAAAAGACACACCCTGGCTCATCTACCAAATTAAAACAAAAACAACTGTGACAACCTAATTCTACCAAGAATTTGGAAATGCTTTGCAATAATGATAGCCTGTTGTTTTATGGAAGATTTAAAAAAACATATCCATATGATAAATTATGTTATGCAAAATTGCTTAATCTACTAAACAGCCAAAAAGACACATCTCAAAATTAAATTTGAAAATGTGGCTTAGCTCTTAGAGATTCATAGCCACAAGATAAACATCTACATTTCACGGTTTAATCATCCAGCGAGACTTGCAACAAATGTAATTAGAGGTTTCATAGGCTATGCTGCTAATAAGCAGTGTCAACAACAAACAAAAATTCTGCAGTGTCTTGGAATTAGCTTTTAATAAATCTTCCATTAAAATATGTAAATATGTGAGAGCAAGACCAGTATAGGAAAAAAAAAAACTGTCAACACAGAAGGCATGTATTTAAGTGGATGTGATAGAGAGGATTTCAGACATGGGGAAGTGGATGAGGGGGGGTTCAAACTGCAGGCAGATGGTAGACAAAAAGCCGGCACTTTGAAGTCTTGCATCCACAGGTTTAAAAGCGGATAAAGCTATTGTGTGAACCACCACATGATAAACCGAAGGAAAATCACTCTGAGGTACAGCTTTCTGGAATTCAACCCTCCCTAAAATGAATCTGTCTTCCCATTTCTGTAGATCAAACTTAAAATTCCGTACATTTAAATCAGACAATCAGAATACAACAATAAAGAATCAAACAACTGAGACATATTCATAGAAATGTCGTAAACGTGCTCAAAGAGAACATGTAAAATTTTAATTTCCTCATATTTCTCTTCTTACGGACACTGATATCAAATATTAAGAAAAATAATCTCTTCGTGCAGAAAAAAATGAAAAACAACTTTATAAAAGTTTTCTTATTTCGATTAAACCCCCCTCAGGCAGCTTTGTTCTGGTGTGTTCACAAACTAAACAGACCGTGGGTCGGAGTTCCTCCCTGTTGAGCCTTTTCCATAAAGTGCTTTAAAATGTCGAAAGGTTAATCACTAACCCTATTTATTGACCATTAAGATGAAGAAATGATTAAATGGCCTAAGGTTGAGCACATTTCTAACTCAACAGTTGAAACACATGCTCAACAGCTCGAGGACACCTAACTGATCAGAACGCGGGACTGCTCGTGGCCGTTTAACTGAAAAAAGGAAAAAAAAACGCTCATATCAAACTAGCTCCGCGTCGACTGGTGCTGATAAACTTACCTGCCAAAAGACCGAAAAGCAGGGAAAAAAGCCGGGTTGTCGAAAGCTCCATTTCTGGCTGACCTAATCCTCCACTTTCTGAGAGAAACTTGATCGAGGAACTTGTGCTGGAGTCGAGTGGAAATCGGTCGCCTTGCTCAGCTCCACCAAAGCATCCAAACTCCACTCCTCCTCCTCCTCCGCCCTCGGTGCAGGTGCACAGCCGGAGCGCGCCGCAGGGTGTCACGTGACCGCGTGCCTGGAAGTTCGATTGACTCGATGACGCCATCTGCCGGCGCCAACCCGGACGTTCACCACTAATTGTAAAGGCCACAAAGGCATAGACATACATACGTAGACGCCGCGTTGAGCCTGTTGGTCCGTTGCAGCGATACGTCAACGAGTCCGCCATCTTGGATGTGGATGAACTGCCCGTAAACTAATAAAATAAAACGGACTGATCTCCATAAAGCGCCTTTCTGCAAAGTGCTTTAAATTAATGCACCTTATTCACCCATTCACACCGACAATAATATATCTGGGAAATAAATAGGCACAAAAAAAGTACGGAACTTTGTAAGTGATGATTATACACTTTTACTCCAGATGTTTAGGATATAAGGAAGCACCAAACCAGGGTCTGTACTTTTAATACTGAGTGTTTTCAGCTACTAAAGCCTGTATTTCTGTTACTGTCATATAAATACTGAAATATTGAAATTTAACATGTAATCTGTGTCCATATTAAGCAGATCCTGAAAAGTAGATGTGCTTTTATTGATAAAGAGCACAAACATTTACATTTAACTGATTTAGATTAATCGTTTTTAAATTCATAATTATAGTATATACAATATATATCGCCAATATAATGTTTGCATGTCGCCAATATAATGTTTGCATATACGTTTCTATAGCCTGATTTTCCAGTCTGTCTAATGTCTTCATCCATGTATGTATGTATGTATGTATGTATGTATGTATGTATGTATGTATG